>PVJC01007038.1:0-52826 GCA_004026665.1 Murina feae
TAACTGCCATCTTTGATGGGTTAATTTGCATACAGTCACTCTGATTGGCTAGGGGGCATGGCTTGGCTGGTGGGCGTGGCTTGTGTCTCAGAGTGATGGTTAATTTGCATATTATTCTTTTATTAGAGTAGATATATGATTTGTGACTATTCTCTCCCATTCTGTGCGTTGTCTTTTCACTTTAATAGTGTCCTTTGATGCACAAAATATTAAAATTTTGATGCAGCCCAGTTTATGTTTTTCTTTTGTTGCTTCTGCCTTTATTTTTTTTTTAAGAGGAGAAACATTGATCAGCTGTGCCCCGACGAGGGATTGAACTTGCAGCCTGGGCACATGCCCCAACCAGGAATTGAACCCACCACCCCTTGGTGTGTAGATAACGCTCCAACCAAGCCATACCGGCCAAGGCCCTTGTGCTTTTTGTGTCATGCTTAAGAAACCCTTGTCTAACCCAATGTTACAAAGATGCACACTTGTTTTCTTCCAAGTTTTATACTTTTAGTTAGGTCTTTGATCTAATTTTTGTATATGTTGTAAGAGTTCTACTTCATTCTTTTGCATGTGGTTATCTAATTGTCCTTTATTTTTTTAGTCATATATTTTTTAACGTTTTAAATTTTGTTTTATTGCTTAAAGTATTACAAAGAGTTATTAGATAAGTCTCCATTTTTTTTTCCCCCTTGACCTTTCCCTCTCCTCCCCTCCCTCCCCAATTGTCTTTTCTTGAAAAAATAATTCTTTCCCCATTGATCTTGTCAGTCTTGTGAGCATCTTTCCTGGGTCATGATTCAAATAAAAAAAAATAACCAAATAGTTATTCTAGAAATGAAAAATACAACATCTAATATTTAAAACTCAATGAATGGGTTAAACAGTTGAAGAGAGTAGCTAATTGAAGAATCATACTAAATTATTCAGAACTGAAGTTACTGATCCATAGATTTAAGGATTCTAAAATAGAAAAAAAGATATCTACCTCTAGGCACATCCTAGTTAATACATATCAAATAACATTAGACCTAAGGTAGTAACTGTTGTAGGTATATGATGGAATCATTCATGGAATTCATTCTATATTGTCTAATTTTGTATGTCTAAAATTTGTATGATACAGTGTTTTCAAAGATTAGGGGTGAAATAAAGTAGGTTTTCTTTTCTGACAGAAACTGAGTTTATCACTCCCCCTCCCAAAATGGGCTCTAATTGTTTAAGTTATTGCTTTTCCTGGTCTCTGGGTATTAGAAGAATCTACGTTTTCCCGTTGTGTAGATATGTCTATAACATGGCTGTTACTACACTATTTAATATTTAAATAAACTACCAAAGACTAGGGACCATACCCACAGAAGCATTTCAGTTCTGTGAAATGGTGATGGGGCTCTAGGCAAGTGGCAATCCAGACCCTCAAAGAACCACACTTAGAAATCAGACACACTGTATTTGGACATTTTTAGGGACAACTGACAGGTCAGTTCTGAAATTCAGGATTATTTGAACCTAATAAACTCCTGGGTAAAATGCAAAGAACAGCAACAGTGAGCTCTAAGTTTGGAACCAAAAACAGTAATATGGTTACGAGGAAAGAACTGATAGCAGAGTTCCTTTATTCCAGAAATATTTTAATAAAATTATATTACAGTTATGAAGTCACATCCAATCCACTGAATATATTCAAGGTATTAATAAAAATTATACATCTTTATTCACTACCTTAACATAATTAAAGTATTTGGTTCTTATAGATCAGACTACCATATTCATTCATATTTGCACTGCTAGTCAAACAGCATGTAAGTTAATTTATAAATTATAGTAGTGTGGCTTCAGTCCTTTTTGATCTGCAGTCTAAGTATCAAAATTGAATGTTTTCTTTTTTATATGCCATAGTAATGGAGTCCTAGAAAAGACCGATTAACCAATTTAAGGCAAGATATTGAAACTTTTATTCAACATTAATTTGAAAAGATAAAATACTTATCAAAGACCATACATACCTTACCATTTAGATACCAATTGATTCTTTTAAAGGCAGTAATAAAAACATCAGTGCAAGTTCTACATTGGGTTCCTCAGTAGAGAAAACAATAGGTTCTGGGAGTAAAGCATTATTTTCAAATCCCAAAACACTCCAAGAGGAAAGAATTCTTCCGGTGCAGGACTTATATATAGTGTAATTATTTTTACTTAATAAAGATAGATATAAAATGTGATTATACATACAAATTAGTGTCTTGGCTAGCTTGTTTAAACTTTTGTTTGATTCACTTGAATGTAAGCTTTAAAAAATGATTAAAAAACCAACTGATTTAAGAATCTATTGATAGTAGGTAGTGCAAAGAGGTGCCCCAGTCCCTTTTTTGGTAAGGGCTGCAGGTGAGCATTTCACAAAGAAATAACTTATATTAGAATATATATAAAGTATGTGTGTGGTGTTTTAATGACCAAAGAAGGCACAGAATGAGTTAAATTAAAAGAAAACATCACTTGTTCTGAACTCTGGTTAACTGTACAATATTAATCATAATACACACCTTTAGATAAGAATCCAGATTTCTTGTAATTGAAAAGTGGCCACAGTTTCTAGCTCTATTATTTGTGCTAAGAGGCACTGCATAACAGATTGCAATTAGGCAGTATACATTGCGTCCAATTAACAGTGACCTTTTACCAAAACAGTACTTTTACAGTGGCTAAGTGACAACTTGTGGAATGGAATTAGGTATCAAAAACTTAAGTGAAAATATCTATTACTTCTTTACATTTGCAAAGCTACTTACACATGCTATCTGGAAAAAGAAAATAAACAGTGATGTTTTGATGTGCATTTAATTATTGTATTAAATAGACAACACATTTTAACATTGAAAAAAAGACATTCATATACCATACTTATGGGGTTTCCTACAAATGGACCATTAGTGTTAGGCACCAAAAATTTCAAGATTTGGGGTGTGTTTTTTTTGTTGTTTTTTCAGCCTGTCCCACTAATGCATCCTTGACTCATCTATTTCTGCTCTGCAGGTATCACTGTGTACATTAAATATTTGCACAGTTCATAAAAATTCTGTTCTGGACAACTGAACTGCAGACGTCCATTCTGTGTTGGTATTCTACATTGCATGTTTTGTCAGTTATCTCACAGCACCCACATTGTTACAATCTATTATCATTTAAAAAGTGACTTTCTGTTTTAGCCATGAGGATATTATATATACATATTTACCCAAACTCAACACAAAACTGTGTGTGAAGTTGAACAACTAATAAAAATGAATCTTATTCTTAATGGTTACTGTAAATGATTTCAATCATGTCCCTTATGATTCTAAGTCACATTATATTAAAGAAAATAATTTGTTTAATGTACAATGTTTACAAATGTAAGACACAAAACCAACTCTACCATAAAAGTCTACATTTTAATTAGTATGGACCCTAGAATTCTTGTCCTGGGCCCATTGTGAAGAGTCTGCCCTGCTCATTGGAGTTCTTCTACAAAACAGGAATGGGTGCATGGGTAAACAATTTTCACTTGTTTAACGAGGGAGTGGAGTATAGATACATGGAAGTGAAACCACCCAACTCACACTCCTGGGAATAAATGTAGGACTGCTAGTATAATGGAATGATGGAATTTAGAGTACAGCTACATTGATGAATCTCATTCAATCACCGGATAACACAAACATAAATTAAATGGTTGACTTTAACTAAGTCACATATCAGAAGTAGAGAAAGTGATCTTTCTGTGGGAAAAACACTAATTAAGTGTAAATAACTTCTTGTCTTGAGTAAGCTGAAAGTGAGTGAAAACTACTTACTACTTATCAAGTCATGAGAAGTTATCAGAATGAAGTGCCAGGCAAACATGAAGTTAAGGCACATTATTTACAACTTCAGTAACTTCACTTCATTCTGAAAAAGGTTTTAAAGACATGAAAAGTAGAAAGCAATGTTATTTCCCCCTGTGTCCATAAACTACTTAGTAGTTCTTAACATAACTATCTATAATTTGTGCTTTGCTTTTCAGCCCTGTGAATAGCAGCTGCATTTGACTGTAACATCTGCACCTTTCCTCTCCTTTGGTGTTTGCAAACATGCAGTGGTAAAGGCTATAGAAGGTGCAAAACGGGAAAACAAACATGCTGTGTGTATGTAAGAAACAATGAAAAAACGACCAAACTAAAGCTATTACTCTGAATTACTCGAGAGGATTAAATTGTTCAAGTGTTTTGCAGACTTATATTAAGTTTAGCGTTTACAGCATTCTACATAATGACTTTAAAATGTCAATGGCTTCAACAAACTCATAAAAGTCAGTTATGTGACTGTTGGTCCAACACGTGTGTTGAAATGCAGCAAGTACATTTACTTTATAATTTCTATTTTTATATAATTACTTTATATAAAAATACTATACAAAGTTCTCAGGTGTGTGTGTGTGCACGTGCGCACATACTATGTTTATAACTATTCTACTTCCAAAGCTCAGAAATTCACTAGCTTAGAAATAAGTTGCTGCAGTCAGCTGATACCACTTAACCGTCTCTTTGCTCAAGTTGAAATCTTTCAAAGGCAGGGTTATTCCACCCAAGAAAAAATTCTCCCGCAGAGATTCTGCACTGAGTACACTTAGTTGAAGTTCTCTCTGTTTTAGGGTTTCTTTGCTATATCCACTGTACACAAGCTACAGCAAAGGCAAAAAGAAAACAAAGTTACAAATTATTGCTTTGAATTCTTGGATTATTTTAAGTGAAAACGTAAGTGAGATCATTAGTCAAAGTGACTATAATTAGTGACATTGATTATGACACATCTGGTGGAATTTGTCTCACGCTTTATCAGGCATCCTCAAACTACGGCCCGTGGGCGACAGGCCGAGTATTTTTGCCGCCGCTGCCTGTCCTGCTTAAAATAAGATATGTGCAGTGTCCATAGAATTTGTTCATAGTTGTTTTTTTTAAACTATAGTCTGGCCCTCCAACGGTCTGAGCGACAGTGAACTGGTCCCCTGTTTTAAAAGTTTGAGGACCCCCGCTTTAGATACACATTTTATATTTCAGGAGTCCTGAACTGTATTCTCAGTCTTCTGAGAGTCCAATAGAAAATGCACAAAGTAGAAAGTTATTATGGCTTAAAACTAAAAACATGGCTCTGCCCGGTTTGGCTCAGTGGATAGAGCATTGGCCTGCGGACTCAAGCGTCCCAGGTTCGAGTCCGGTCAAGGCATGTACCTTGGTTGCGGGCACATCCCCAGTAGGAGGTGTGCAGGAGGCAGCTGATCGATGTTTCTCTCTCATTGATGTTTCTAACTCTATCCCTCTCTCTTCCTCTTTGTAAAAAATCAATAAAATATATTTAAAAACAACACATTAGAAACATGGTTTTTCTGAAATGGAGTTTGAGAAGTTTGAGGAAAGGCAGCATGCACGAAGATGATCTAATGAGAATAGAAGGAAGCAAGTTGAGATAGCATAATTATAAGTATTTCACACAAAAACAAGGGATTAAAATTATCTTTCGCTGTTTTTTTTTGTTGGATTTTATATACCACAAAATAATAATTTCTAATTATCCATAATCCAATGCAAACTCTTCAACTACAAATGTAATTCACAGAAAATCTGGAGTGTTGAAAAGCTACTCTCAAATACTACATTTAAGACTTAGAATTTTTTTCCCAAGAAAGCCTCACCATAACTTCGGAGAAACATTTCCCTAACCTAGCCCTCACTGACTGTAAGAACTAAAAAGCGGACCACATTTCATTTTCTTTAAAGCACAATACTAGCTAGAAAAAAAGCCAGTACTACCTTTTGAGAATGATATGAACTGGTCTTCACCAAACATGCTTTTAATGGGCTGAAAGGATATTTTAAGGTTGTTTTTAAAATATATATATTTTATTGATTTTTACAGAGAGGAAGGGAGAGGGATAGAGTTAGAAACATCGATGAGAGAGAAACATCGACCAGCTGCCTCCTGCACTGCCCCCCACCCCTCTCCACTGGGTTGTGCTCGCAACCAAGGTACATGCTCTTGACTGGAATCAAACCCGGGACCTTGCAGTCCACAGACTGACGCTCTATCCACTAAGCCAAACAGGAGAGGGCGATATTCTAAGGTTTTTAATAAATTCATAAACTTGATGAAAATTCAGAACTATTTGCTTTCAAATCTCTATATAGACGTTTTTGTGAGGATGTAATGTTCATGTGCACAAATAAAATGGTGTTTATGCTAAAGAAGCCGTTAACTAAGAGTTAGTGGGTTTTAACAGATAAGGAATTTTACAAGTTCATCATGAGTAGCTGAGCAGTCACAGTTCTCCATACTGCTACAGTTTAAAGTACTCCATTTCAAGAGGGTTGCTGAAACTAGTTAGAAGGAAGATGATTTTGAAACTACATCCTACCAAGCAAAGGTAAAGGTACTGAAGATATTTTAAAAGAATAAACAGAAAGGGCATTTGAACTTCAATTATATGAAGGGCTGCCATGTGGGAGGAAAAGAATAGTTCTGTGTGGTTCCAAGAGGTACAAGTGAAACCCACAGGTGCAAACTCTAGGGACGGAAGATTTCAGCTCAGTATAAAAAGTAATCTGAGAGTCGAAGCTGCCCAAAACAAACTGGATGGTCTGAAAGTACTTAAGCACAGATTGAACATTCCCCCTTTTTGAAAATGTTGTAGAAGGGGTTCAAGTTGAAAGGGTAGTTGAATAATGGTCCCTAAGATCTTCTTAAAACCTAAGGTCTATGATTGAGGGTTCAATTCTGCATCACTTTGTGTGTTGTTTTTTTGTTTGTTTTTTAAAATATATTTTTATGGATTTCAGAGAGGAAGAGAGAGATAGAAACATCAATGATGAGATAGAATCATTGATTGGCTGCCTCCTGCATACCCCCTACTGGGGATCCGAGCTGGAATCCAGGCATGTGCCCTTGACTAGAATTGAAACAGGAACGCTTCAGTCCGCAGGCTGATACTCTACCCACTAAGCCAAACCCGCTAGGGCTGCATCACTTTGTTAAATACCATTGGACTGCTACTGATTTACTTTACTAGTACAACAACCAATACCTAAAACTTTTAAATTTAAAATCTCAAAACAACAAATCCAGGAAATTTTTAGAAATGATTTTAACTTACCATTTCATTGAATGTCGGGTTCCTAGTTTTTCGTGAAATTTTGGTTTTGCGTTTGGATGTTTTGTGGGGATCTGGAAGTAGGTATGTTTTGACATATGGATTTGGGTCAGCTCCATCTTCAGTAACCTACAAAGAAAAGCATTCCCTTAACAATAATGCTTCCTACCAAGGAATGGGTTTCCTCTACAACCACCAGTATTTGTAATCACTCACAAGATCTTTGATGTGCATCACCATGATGAAAAGAGTACTATTTCGGTAAGAGACAGATAATTTCACTGATCCTCCTATTTGGCCTGGAGTAGGACTAAAGGGCCCCGCGTCTGAAAATATAAATAGGTTAGTCTTAATTTTATGTTGCTTGCAGTGATTCAAGCCACAACAAAAAAACTTTTGCTTTAACTCCAGGACCATGTGAATGTGCAGTAACAAAGGATAAAGAACCTGGTAGGCCACAGGATATGTATTTCTTTAGTAATTATGTTCTATTAGGAAAATTAGGTTTATCTAGAAATAGACTAGCTTAGAAAGAATGCCTCCTCTCATCACACTGGACCACAGCTTGCAACCCCACCATGAACCCATCACATCCACTGATTAGTTAGTTATAGACTTGAAGGCCATAGGAAAGCCATGATCTCTCAATAAAGAGAAAAAAATATTCTCACCTGCAGACCTAGCTATTCCTTCAGCTTTCTCATCACGAAGTAGAGGGTGAAAAAACGTACAAACAAGATCACACTAAGAAAGAAGAGGAAAAAGATCCGTTAGTTTAAATATTACGTAGCACAAAAATAGTATGTTATTTTTCAATTAGGACAGTCACCTCTGCTACATCCGTTGAAGCACTCATCAAACTCTGTAAGTAACTGTTTAACTCAATTTTTCTTTTGGCTGCTACATCTTTTATGTGCGTTCTTCCTAGAACCATCCTATTAGGAAAGCTATAAAAGAAAAAGAGTAATAGTGGGATTTAAATTATTTCATCTGTAAGTATTTATAGAATCAAATCCAATATTTACTTAGAAATACACTTTTTTATATACTTAAATACAAACTGGATTTTAAATCCACTATAAAGTAAATTTTGTGATTTCTTTTCAAACTACTGGAGATGAAGTAGTTCAAGTATCCATTATCCCTTTATGAACCCTGGTACAAAGGTGTGTTGTTTTTCTAATTTGCTATATTTTAAATTTATTTTCTTCTTATTTCTTCTCAGGATTAATCATTCACAGATATTTTATGTAGACCTTAACCTCCAAAATAATCATTAACCAGCCATAGCAATTATAGAGACCAGTAAAATTCACAAATGACAAAGGCTCCAAATCAAGATAATCTTAACTGTGCTTATTTTGGTGGCAGTGGAAAAATGTCTGAATCCAGTATTGTACATGGAAACAAACTCAGCTAAATTAAAACAGAGGGTCTCCAAAAGGTATCAGATACAAAACTAAACACTAAGATTCTAACTAACAATCTCAATGTCTCAGCTCTTTTTCATCCAGATGAGCTCAGTATGATAATTATTTCTGCAGTTATTTAAAATCTGTTTTTTTAAAACCAAGATTCCAAATTATTATCTTGTGTTGCTTACTATGATACAGACAGCAAATTTAAAGCTTCCACTATAATTAGAAAGCTGGAAAATCCCCAAATTTAAGTTTAAGATTTAAAAAAAAATATATGTTTTTACTGATTTTTTTTAGAGAGAGGAAGGAAGAGGGAGAGAGAGAAACATCAATTGGCTGCCTCGTGCAGGGGATCCCACAACCTGAGCATGTGCCCTGAGCAGAAATTGAACTGGCAACCTTTTGGTGCACAAGACAATGCCCAATCAATTGACCAGGGCAATTTCAGATTTCGATCATTAACTCATTAATCAAAAACTTACAGTTCCTTGTTTGAATCTAGTACTATATTAGGCCCTTGTGATATAAAAGAAAGTAAGTTCACATATGGTTCATAGTATCTTCCTAAGTATTAACACAAAACTTTTGACCTACACTTAAAAATAATTAAGTTATTTTCTATAAAAAAGGATTAATGTACATGAATGGGAACATACCCTGGTAACTTCCAAAGTGGAAAAATAATACTGAGCTTGTTGTGTAGTTCCTGAAATTCGTCAAATGTCCGGAACACAAATGATGGTTCAAGCTGTCCTTCCCTCAAAATTCGAACTACATAAATCTGAAGAAATCACACCCAAACACATTAGATTCATAAACCTTTCCTGCCAGAAAGTTTAGAATTTGATCATTATATATATAATCCAAATGCTTTTAGTTTGTAAATATAAATGTCCAAATATAAAACTCATTTATAGCACATCTACCAACATTCTAAGAGTGATCTTACAGAAAAATGAACTGGAAAGTGAAGTCATTTTTATTTCCAGGATTAAATAAAATAAATTTATTTCCAAAATTTATAAATATAGCACATTTTCAATGAAAATATTAATAAGTTCATTTGAGAGAAATAAAAAAAAGCAAAATTTATGACAGCTGGGGTATGAGAAAAAACTTAACTTACTGGATATTTAAACTATTATAATATCAGAGTACTTGGAGAGTAAAATACTGGTAAAGAGCCAGATACAGCTACAGAAGAAATTCAGAAATATGTATAAACTTAGTGTATTTAAAGATGGCATAATAAATCATTGTTGGGGGTGAGGGAGCTGAAGGACTGCTCAATACGTGGTGTTAGGGTATAATGACCAATAAACATACAAAAATTTACTAATAAATAGGGCAAATTAAAATAATAGTAAAGTTGCTTTCTAAAATTTTATCTGTCAAAAATTTAAAGACCGACAGTGCTACAAAGTATCATCCAACAAAAATATTAGCACAAGGGTGAACAAACAGCAAAAATGATGATAATGCTATACTATTAGGGAGGAAGCACACTGAAGGTCCGTCCTGTCTTTAAAAAACAAACTGTGTGTGTGAGAGAGATAACATTTCATCATTCCTGAAGAGCAGGATAAGAACTTAGACTGTTACTTTACATGCTTCTATATTGGTTGAATTTGTTTACCTTTGAAATTAAGAACGAATTGAAGATAAGGAAGGAGAAAAAGCACTACCCTTTTAGTCTTGTCTCTGAAAAGAATATCATTTGTCCCTCATGGTTTTGGAGCAAATCTACCAAGAAATAAATACCAAAAAACAATTAGGGAAGCCCCGAGTACATTTATTTATTTTTGGACCATCCGTGGAAGAAAGAAGTATGAAGAGAACAAATGCTTGAAACTTCAGCAGAGTCAATGAAAGAAGTGGGAAAGGACAACAATAATGCAGGTACCAGTCTCTACAAATCAAACCAAACTTACGTAATGTTTATCTGGGTTGTATTTCTTATGATAAGTGAAAACAGAGACTTCCTTGATTCGACCATCTTGTCTAAAGGAGTATGTTTTGGGTGAAAATGAAAGGATGGGTTCATCATTGGAAGGAAGACCAGAGAAACGCAGCTGAGCAAGGTTGTGAATGAAGAAGTTAAACTTTGTGGCAATGCTTCCCAAGCTGGATTCAATCAGCCTACAAAATAAGCAGAAAATGTGTTAACAATAAATGTTCATGACGACACATGCTCAATTCTTTTAACATAATAAAAGATGAAAAATATTTTCATTCCTTTTAAAATATTAAGCAGACTCTCACTCTGTTGAAGATCCTCTTTGTTTTATAAGCCAAAAACCCATTAAAACACATCTCACCCCAACAAAAATGTTAGCATAAGAGTCTCTATTCCATTCAATTCATTGTCTCCAAGAAATGATTTTATTTCTTGAGCCCTCTGGGGTCCAATACTAATGAAAAGCTTTTAGCGATAGAAGATTACTGGTATAATGCCAAAAGATGGTTTTATTATTTTAGTCCTTTGTAATAAATCGGGACAGTGACAGCTAAACATGTATAGGAGGAAGAATCCAGAGTAATTCAAACTAAAAAAAAAATCTCTTCTATCAAATAGTAGAATCTACTATCAGAGTCCTTCAGATAATCATGACTTCCCTCAATTGGGAAAAGACGTTTCGACAGGATGAGGAGTTCGGTGAGAATCAATTAGGAAGGCAGGCCTGGATAAAACACTGTAGGCAAGCAAAGGAAAAAAGTTTCAGAACCAGGATAAAGGAATCCAGAAAGAGAAAAAGGATTCAATAGGGAAGTGAAAAAAAACACAGAGAGATGTTTGCCTTGCGATGGACTAAACATTTTGTGTCTCCCAAAATTAATGTGTTCAAGCCCGAATGGGTGTGGCCTTTATGGAGTTAGAAATCAAGGTTAAAGGTAGAGCCCTGAAACAATAGGATTATTCTTCCCCTAAGAGATAAGAAAGCACAGGCTTTCTTATCTTGCTCTATCTCCCTCTTTCATGAGAAAACAGTGATGATATAGTAGTCTGCAAGCTAGAGCCCTCACCATGAAACAAATCAGCTGACACCTGGACCTTGGACATGCCAGCCTCCAGAAGTAGGAGAAAATAAATGTCTGTTGTTTAAGCTACCTCACCTATGGTATTTTGCCGTAGCAGATCAAGCAGACTAATATATGCCTGCTTTACAGCCTTACCCAGAGGAGCCTACGAATCTCTTTAAAAAACAAAACTCATCAATACCTAAATTATCAGAATTAGTTTGGAAGGCTATACAAAAGTCAGCTTCCTTCAATTCAATTCAGCCCAGACACTTGAGACTAAAGTCTAGTGCAGTGTTTTCTACCTCTTCTCCAATGAGAGGAAGAAGGCAAGAGAGCAAGGAGAGAACTGACCAACCCGGTCACCAGACATTTAGAACAGACTTGTTTTTACAGCAGTAACGGAAAGTTCAAATGCAGTCACTGGTATACATGCTTCAAGTGCTACATCATGTCATAACCATTTACTACAGCAGTGTTGCAAGGGATGCTGGTTTAAGCACTTATGATATCCATAGAAATTATTATGGCAGAATCCTCAAAAATAGATTAGAAAAAAACACCCTGTATTTGGCATTGTAGAAAATATGCTTCACAGAAATAGTTTATAAACAAGATTGTTATAATTGAAGTCATATACTAAATAAAACTTGAGATCATGCCTTGAGAGAAATAAGTTTATTTTTTAATGTTGCAAATCCTTTATGCTTATTCAGTAAATAAATTTGACAACCTACTATTTGCTAATACTGTGAATAAATTTTTCTCCTGTAAATCAGAATTTTGATATATAGCATTTGTTTATACTAAGGAAAACAAATCAAAGCTAAACTGTGTGCCTTCTCTGATATACTTAAGCATGAATTACCTAGTAAAGAAAATTGTTGCTTCTGCATCTGTAGTTTGGGGCTGAAGGGCATCTCTAACATATTTCAAATCTTGAATACTTGTAAGCTCTGGTAACCCTGAGGGAATCATCTATAGGAAGGGAAAAAAAAGTCTGTGAGTTAACTTTTTTAAAAGTCTGTTCCCCATTCTTCCCTAAAAGCTATCCAGGTAATCAGAACTGAAGTAAACAAAAACGATCACAGTTTTGGGGAGTTTATGTTTTAAAACTGAAGTGAGTCTCTTATTAATGAAAAAAATTAAGGAAAATGAAATTAATTGTTGGAATTAAAAAGTCAGTTTATGGAATATAAATTATAAAATTCAGAAAATTTTACCTAGTACTCTTTTTATATTAATTTCAGTCACAATAATCATAGTGGTGTTTTTGGTTTGTTTTTACTGAACATATTTCCAGAAAAGTACAGAAACCTTTAATGTACAGCTTAATGAATGTTCACAATCTGAACACCCTCAGACTAAGACACAACACATCTACTGGCATCCCAGACGACCTCACGGTCCCTTTCAGCTACTATTACTCCTCACTGAAACTTTTTAAAACATATTTTCTGAAAATAGTGTCTGGCATATTTCACACTGTAGCAATTTTTGAATATGCTGGTAATAATATATCTGACATTAGAGACTACAGTAAATTTCACTCCAAAATCACAATATTCTTTTTGTAGTTACTGAAATACAGAAGCATTAATATAAACGTAGTTAAATGCTTATAAAGAACAATTACCAGTGACAGGAGGTTAAGAAAGAGATTTGTCTGCTTTCTTATCAAATTGTAGGCCTGACAGCAGAGGTCCACAAATAACTGGAAACGAATGGTGGGCTTTTCACCCCCATTAATGACATATGCCATATCAGAGGTCAGCACAAAAGGAGCCCGATCCCTATTTAAAAGGAAAGTACATACAAAGTGTTATTTACAGTAGACAGTCCAAGAGTGTTATTGCTATTACATGGTTATTGAACTAAGCCATAGCAATTTCCAAACTTGGTAGAAGACAGTTCTGAATTTCCTTAATTCTTAAAAATTCATTTTCAGAAAAGTAATCTAATTTCATCACTTAGATAGAAATTATATATAAAATCTTTCCCAAGATGTTATTTATAAATCCACACACTCAGAAATCAAACATAGTTATAGTTACATACAGAGAGAAAAACTGTACTCATTGACATGATACAAATGGGAACATTTCCAGTTAGGTAGCACTAGCTAAACAAAATTAAATATATCTAATTCATTTCAGCAAAGGTTATATACACTCACTCTTATGTCATCTCCTAGGGCTTTTCAACCCCAGTTTTGCTCAAAAACAGCTAAAAGACAACAAATAGCAAAAACATTTATTTGTGAAATTGGAAGTGCCTCTCTTTTCCTCAGCAATAACAATAACAGTATTAGTACCTTTTGAAGCTACCAAACATCTGTGCATGGCCCAAAAACTTCCCAAAGTCAATGTGAAACATGTGTCCTGTGCTTCGAAGCATTATATTGTCATTGTGTCGATCACAAATGCCTAAAACATAGGTGGCTACACAGCATCCAGCACAAGAATAGATGAAATTCTCAGAAGCCTATAATAAAGATATAAAATTATTTTAGGAAAATATTATTTTTAAAGGAAGCAAGGTTACAAAGATTAATGTAATTCATCCCTCTCTGAAGTCACTATTGTAATCCACATCCTAAACAGCCGATAAGTTGAATTATGGTTCAAAAGAAAAGGCCAGTCTTTTCAAAATTCAAAAACAGAAACACCCTTCTAAAGGCGGTTATTGCCCCTGCTCTCAAGCTCTGCCCTTTCACAAGCAGAGATGTCACAGGACCTGAGGGATATGCACTGCCTTTGACCATCTTTTAAGCACCGTGTTTGTGGAACCCTGCTCCTCACGGGCACTGCTGCTTACCACAGGTGGCAGCACTGAGACAAGGTTAATCAGAACAAAAGAATATGTTCTATTTTGATTTTTTTGAGGGGGGCTTCTAGGGAGGTCATGTGTAAAGAGAGCTAGCTTTTATCTTTAAACATCCAATAATATCGTTAATGTATTTGGTTGCCCAGTTGGTGACTTTTTATGTGTGTCATCTGTTACATTTTTCAAAGCTGGACACTAGTCCTGCCTGTTCTGAGTTTAAATTACTAACATAATATCATATAGGATGATGCATAATAGCATATAGCAAGATGCATACAATGAATGTTTTAATCTAAAGCATGTGCATTTAGTTTATTCTCACTCAACATTTCTGAATGAAGCAGTCATTTGGTTCTACATGTCCATGTGGCTAATTTTTTGTTGTTGCTAATCCTCACCTGAGGATATTTTTTTCCACGCATTTTTAGAGATGGGAAGGGAGGGGAAGGGAGGGAAGGAAGAAGAAAGAAAGAAGAAGAGAGAGAGACATTGATTGGTTGTCTCTCGCACACACCGAGATCAGGGTTAGGGATCAAACCTGCAAGCCAGGTCCATGCCCTTGACCAGGAATCGAGCCAAAGGCCCTCCAGTGCACAGGCCAGCACTCTAACCAGTGAGCAATACAGGCCAAGGCCATGTGGTTAATTTTATCCCATAAACCCCCAGAAATCATTACTGATGGTGATGATAATAGCAAATGTTTACATTGCATTTATTACAAACCAGATATTGCACTACTCTCTTTCTCCCCCCACCACACTCACAGTATACATGTGCATATGTGTATGTATGGATGGACAGATGTATACAGTAACTCATTTAAAACCTCATAACAAGCCAATGATGTAGGTACTATTATTGCCTTTTTATATATGAAACTGAAACACAGAGATGTTATTTACCCAAGATCATATAACTGTTAAGTGAGAGAACCAAGATTCAAACCCAGGCAATGTGACTCCACTATATTATATTCCCCAAATAAAAGAGCCAAATGCATAAAAGGCACTCAATGTATGTTACTTGACCATTATTTTGTGTCAAACAACTTATCCAGAAATCACACAAAAAAACAGCACTACTATAAACAAGTATTAGCATCTGCTGCACTGCTTTCCCCAAACCATAAAGAAAAGGAAGTGTTCTTAGACTTTTTAAAAGACCAACCAAATTCCTCTATTTTTTTAGTCAACAGATAACATTTGTACATATCTATCTGAAAATGTGATATAGTAATTATTTGACATAATCTAGGCAGGCAAATGACATTAACTGGGATCTTCTTACATCACCATGGAAAGTATTCTTGCCCTAACTGGTTTGGCTCGGTAGATAAGAGTGTCGGCCTGCAGACTGAAAGGTCTTGGGTTCGATTCAGGTCAAGGGCATGTACCTTGGTTGCGGGTACATCCCCACTAGGAGGTGTGCAGGAGGCAGCTGATCGATGTTTCTCTCTCATCGATGTTTCTGACTCTCTATCCCTCTCCCTTCGTTCTATAGAAAATCAATAAAATTTAGAAGTAAAAAAAAAAAGAAAAAAAGAAAGTATTCTTGAATCTTCCTTCAGCTAATTTAGGATCATTATAGGCCTTATGTCCTAAGAGATTTCCCTTTCCTCTTACGTAAAACAAATGCATACTAAAACAAAAAATTGATGCCTCCAATAATAGCTATAGTTATAGAATGTAGTCTATTAACACTTTATATATCTCAATTCATTTAGTTATCATAGTAACCTATATTTTATTACAGCCACAATATTCTATCTAATAAAAGAGTAATATGCAAATTAGGCATCATTACATCACAAATATGGCCACCCCAAAGGTCACAAGATGGTGGCACCCAGTCCGCTCAGCCCCGCCACTGAAGTGGTCAGGCCTGTTAGCCAGTCAGGTGGTGGGGGAGGCGGGGACCCCGAGAAGCAGAACAGGCAATCAGAGGGGGCTGGGGTCCCCTGCCCAGGCCAGAGGCCTTCGCCAGAGGCCTCAGGCATGGACAAGGGTGGAGCTGGTGATCAGAGGGGGCAGGGGCAGAGCCGGTGATCGGAGGGGTATGAGGGTGCCCTACCCAGGCATAAGGCCTGGGCCAGAGCCCTCAGGCCTGGGCAGGGACAAGGTCGGAGATTGCAGGGGCCTGGGTTCCACAGAGCCAGCAATCGGAGGGGCAGGGGTGGAGCCTGCAATGGCAGGGGTCTGGGCACCAGTGGAGCCAGCAAAGCAGGGGTCTGGGGATCCCCTGCCCAGGCCTGCAGCCTTGGCCAGAGGCTGCCAGTGGGGCAAGGGCAGAGCTGGCAATGGTAGGGGGCAGAATCAGAGCTGGTGATCACAGAGGCCTGGGTTCTGTGAAGCCGGCGATCGGAAGGGCAGGGGTGAAGCTGGGATTGGAGGGGCAGGGGTGGAGCCAGTGATCAGAGTGAACTACAGAGGAAACACCTTTTCTTACCACTCATTGGCTAAGCTCCCTCTATGCCACTGGTAATATTCTTAGTAACCTGGGTAATAAGAATCCCTAAAGGCGATCTAGGGTTTTTCCACCACACTCCTGGAGAAAAAAAATGAAGGTCCACTGCTGGAGGGCTAAGAAATGTCCTATCCTGCCCTAGCCAGTTTGGCTCAGTGCATAATGCCTCGCCCTACTGACTGCAGGGTCTGGGTTCAATTCTGACCAAGGGCATGTACCTAGGTTGCAGGCTCCTCCCTGGCAGGGGCCTAGGTTAGGGCTCATGCAGGAGGCAACCAATCAAAGTGTTTCTCTCACTTTGATGTTTCTCTCTGTTTTTCCCTTCTCTTCCAAATTATCTAAAAATCAATGGAAACATATCCTTAGGTGAAGATAAAAAAAAAGAAAGAAATGTCATATCCTATGAAAGACACATCTTGAAAATGCCTAAAGAAAGTTGCATTTTTTCATGATGAGGGGCTGGAGTCAGTGTTGATGAAAACATCTTGGTGGCTGTGGTGACTGGCAGTGGCTACAGCAGCAGGGTGATGGGGCTGGTGGCTTCCCCTGATTAGCCTGGTAGCCTCCCACAAAGAGAGGCCAGACTGTGGCTTAGGCCTACTCCCCAAGGGGAGCAGGGAGCGGGCCTAAGCCATCAGTAGGACACCCTTGAGGGCTCCCAATATGTGAGAGGGGGCAGGCCTGGCTGAGGACCCCCCCCCCAAGTGCACGAATTTCGTGCACCAGGCCCCTAGTATACTATAATACCATGAAAATATAATACTGTAACATTGTATAGCAGATGTCATTGAGGCACAAACAGGTTAAATAATTTGCCTGAGGCTATATAGCTGGTGAATGACAGGACCTGAATTCAAATCAGGAAGTCTGACCCATAATCTTGTTCTTAATGACCACATGATGCAGCCACTCTACTCATTTCCATAACTTTTCCCAAGACCTCTGTGAAATATAACATTTTGGATTATAAAAATAGCTGTTTTACTGCCCTCTAAATACATGTTTGAAAAGATTTTTGGGTAATTTAGTATTGGTTTCACTCAGATTCATTAAATGCATTCTGTTTTTATATTCTTCTCTTTACTTGGAGAAATATACTGTTTTCATAACTTAGACTAAATGGCCAACACTAGAGCTGAAAAAGAAAAGCACTGAAGACCCATGTAATACATTTTTAACAAAACTATTTAGAATAAGGAGACAAGCTAATCACCTTTTCATAGTCTTCTTCAGAGGGATTGTATTTCCTCAACCACTCTGCAAGCGGTTTATCTTTAAAGGATCCAGTCACACCATATTCCACTTGGATTTTCCTAAGGGTATCTGAAGCAGGAACCAGCTCCACCATACCTTAATCAACAAAACATTAAGATATTTAGAAACAACATAAAAAATAAGAACAATCTGATTGTCTCCAAAGTTATAGAGAATTCCATAAAAAGAAAGAGGTTCGACTATATGCAGTAAGTGTGTGACAGAAAAACTAATCTATTAAGATGGTAGGCTACTGTTGAGAATCTTACTTGATAAAACTTCCATCTTACAAGACATAGGAAAAACAAACAGCAAGAATTCTTAAATTGACTGGATTTCCTTTTTTTAAAAAATATATTTTATTGATTTTTTTACAGAGAGGAAGGGAGAGGAACAGAGAGCCAGAAACATCAATGAGAGAGAAACATCGATCAGCTGCCTCCTGCACACCCTCCACTGGGGATGTGCCCACAACCAAGGTACATGCCCGCGACTGGAATCGATCCCGAGACCCCTCAGTCTGTAGGCCGACGCTCTATCCACTGAGCCAAACCAGTCAGGGCTGGATTTCCTTTTTGACAAGATAAAATTTATACATCCTAACCTGAAGGGGGAAATTTATAAGGCTCTCATGTGGTTCTCATGGATAAAATGGTGAAATATGGAGTGGTTGATACCATGTGATCGATGAGTAACCAAATAAAATATAATACAGATTGAGCAATCACTTGAAGGGAGATCTCAAGGGACTCTGCCACAAGGCTGGTGCTTGGCCCTTTCTTAGTAAACATATTTTCAAATGATTTAGCAAAAGCAACAAATTATGTGTTCTTCAAATCCATTCATAACATAAGCTAAGAGGTTCAATGTCAGATTTTAAAAAGAACCGACAGTCTAAAAAGTAATATATCAAATATAATAAGAAAGTTAATAGTGAATGTCTCACACTTGGGTCTAAGAATCAAAATGTACAAGTACAGAATAGCTAAGACATGGTTTAGCAGGAGCTGACACAATGGTTTCATTAATTAATAAACACCATTTATGTGACAAATTTGCACACTGTTCAGCATTCTACAAAATCCAGGTGTCATATTTAGAGACTATAATTCAATCACTTGAGCCCTTTAAAGAAAACAAGGTGATAAGTACTTTAAAGTCACATGTTACAAATTGATGAAGAACTTGAAACTCAGGATCACAACAGGCCATGACCAAGGATTTGACATTACATGATAGCCTATGAATAGAACTAGAACTGGATTAGAGGAAACCAGGACTCAGTTCCTATTCATCTGAATACAAGAAAGAACTTTACAGCTATGGAGCTATCCAGGACATAATGGACTAACTTGAAATACAGTGAACTCCCTTCACTATAGGCATTTAAGCATTAATTGAATGGCCAATATTAGAAATATATTAAATAAGATAATCTTTCAAGTGACTTCCTAGTGGCTATGATTAGAACCTGTAAAGCATTTCCATTTCCACTAACCATAGGTGATCTTTCTCTCCTTTAAAACCCACAGCAATGCCTTTGTAATTATTCTTAGAGCTTTTAGCTTACTAAAGCATTTTCTAATTACATGAATATGTCTTCAATTGCTTCCCTCTAAAATATAAGCACTACCTGCCATTAGCATTCTGCAGATGGTAGATCCACAACAAACATTTGTTGAATAAGAATAATGATAATAGGAGAACCAAGATGGTGGCATAAGGTATATACCTGAATGTGCTGCCTCCCACAACCACATTAAAACTACAACTATAAAGCCATCTTCCAGAACCAGGGGAGTGGAAGGTTTACAACTAGAAGGCAAGAGAAGGAGTCCATTGAGATTGGGTAGAAGGTGTGGAAGCGCCAAGAACAGAGAGGAGCCAGTGTATCCAGTGGCCTGATAGCAGATTTCAACTCCTCACATCCATAAGGGACACACTCAAGAAGCAGACTCAGTGAGCACCAAAGCCCTACTGAATCAAGTTCTACTCCATAAGAGTGACTCCTGCACAGCAGTTCTTCCACTATAGACATAGCGGATCCTCGCAATCAATTGGTCTGGAGGTCATTTCCTCCCAGTGATACCAATAGCAATCAAGGCTTAACTACAACAAGACTGTGCACCCAGCCCTCAAAGGTATACACCAAGAGTGTCCACCCTAGGTGATTGGGGAAGCTGAGCCACTGGGCCCAAGAGGACACCTACCACACAAAGCCACTCTATCAACACAGAAGCAGCCAAAATGCAGACACAAAGAAACAGACCACAAATGAAAGAAAAGGAGGAAAACAAACTACTGGATATAGAGTTCAAAATCACAGTTATAAGGCTACTCAAGAATCTTCTACGAACCTCCGAGGAACTAAGTGAGAACTTCAAGGATCTTAATGAGAATACCAAAAAAATGGGAAAGGACCAGTCAGAAATTAAGCATACACCGACTGAAATAAAGAACAATATACAGAGATCCAACAGCAGACTAGAGGATTGCAAGAACCAAGTCAAAGATTTGAAATACGAAGAAGCAAAAAACACCCATCCTGAAAAGCAAAAAGAAAAAAGAATCCAAAAATATGAAGATAGTGTAAGGAATCTCTGGGACAACTTTAAGCGTACCAACATCAGAATTATAGGGGTGCCAGAAGAAGGCAGAGAGCAAGATATTTGAAAAAATAATGACAGAAAACTTCCCCTACCTGGTGAAAGAAATGGACTTACAAGTCCAGGAAGCACAGAGAACCCCAAACAAAAGGAATCCAAAGAGGACCACACCAAGACACATCATAATTAAAATGCCAAGGGCAAAAGACAAAGACAGAAATCTTAAAAGCAGCAAGAGAAAAACAGTTACCTACAAGGGAGTACCCATACGACTGTCAGCTGATTTCTCAACAGAAACCATGAGGCCAGAAGGGAGTGGCAAGAAATATTCAAAGTGACGAATAGCAAGAACCTACAACCAAGATTACTCTACCCAGCAAAGCTATCATGTAAAATTGATGGTCAAATAAAGAGCTTCACAGACAAGAAAAAGCTGAAGGAGTTCATCACCACCAAACCAGGATTATTTGAAATGCTGAAGGGCATTCTTTAAAAAGAGGAAGAAGAAGAAAAAGGTAAAGATAAAAATTATGAACAACAAAGTGAGAACAAATATATATCTATCAACAAGTGAATCTAACAATTAAGTCAATAAAAAAATCTGATGAACAGAATAAACTGGTGAATATGATATAAGTAGGGGCATAGAAAGGGAATGGACTGACAATTCTCAGGGGGAGGAGAGTGTGAGGGGTGTGGGAAAAGACTGGACAAGGATCTTATACCTATGGATGAAGACAGTGGCGGGAGTAAGGGCATGGGGGTGGGGGGACCAGGTGGAGGGGAGCTATGGGGGTTTAAAAAAGAAAAGAAACATCTGTAATAATCTGAACAATAAAGATTTATTTTTTTAAAAAGAATAATGGTAATGGCTGTGATTTATTGAGCATCTAATATGCATCAGATATTAGGGTATTTTACATTCATTATCTCACTATCACAATGTTTCTATGAGTGTAGTACCTTTATTAGTCACTTAATATATGTGGAAAGGAAAAAAGTATTCAATAAATAATAAGATAAAGTTTATTCTTAGTAGAAAAATACTTTGTAACCATTACTTCATTTTGCAGTAATGAAATCAAAGTTGGCTTATCTTAGAGATGGCCTTAATTATAGGTCAAAAGCTAAAGACCATAAAGTTCTTGTTGGGTTACTGCAAAGCATTTATTAGGGCTACTCACTGAATTATTTAATCATGAGCAAATGAATCATTAAAACAACACTAAATTAAAGTAAGAAATAACTAAGATCATAGTGCACCAGCATCAGAATTCTTAGGGCAGGTATACTGAGCTAAGTTCATGAAGAAAACAAAGAAAAACACACAACACCAGGACACAGCTAACAAGTTTACCTCGATCTCTGCCTGTTGAGAGACATTTGAAAATCACCATCCTCAGATCTAGTCCTTCTTTAAGCCAGATTTTGTCCATAATCTTTATCATCTGTAAAGCTAACATATCCTGCCGAAGATCTTCACCAACCTTAAAATCAAGAAAACAAAATGAAACTTGTACCTTTCCAAAAGACTCACATATGACAGAGGAGGAGAGAATAGTGAGAAGAGTGAAGAATGAGATTAACATCAACCAAAGACCTTGTATGCATATATGCATAACCTATGGACACAGATGATAGGGTGGTGAAGGCCTGAGGTGGGTGGGAGGGGGAGGGTTCCAGGGCGTGGCTGGAGGGAATCAATGTGAGGGAAAAGGGGGACATATGTAACACTTTCAACAATAAAGAATTACTTTTTTTAAAAGAATGAAATTAACGTAAGTGCCTTTTAATTTTTCTGCAGCATTTTAGAGACAGTTACTTAACTTCTTCACGTCTAAGTTTCCTAACTGTACACTTCAAAGTTTGGGTTTTATGGTTTGTGAATTATATTCAATTTTTAAAAAGAGTAATGTGGCCCTAGCCAGTTTGGCTCAGTGAATAGAGTGTCAGCCTGTAGACTGAAGGGTCCCAGGTTCAATTCTGGCAAGGAGCACATGCCCGGCTGCTCATGGTGCTAGTTTCGCACTACACAATTTTAGGGAGTACCATTCACATAGTCTGTGTGAAAGGCATTGCCGGGAATTATGATGTGCTCAACCAGCATGGCAGCAGCTCTAGCCCACAGTTGCATTTATTACCAAATCTGTTTGGGAACAGTTTATGTTGGTGACAACCTTACACATACCTATTCAATTTAATTAAATATTAAATAAACAAAATCACTTTTATAATTCTGGAAAATGAATTTGATAAAATAATTTTTAAATTATCATTTAAAAATAAAGTAACCTTATTTTGCTCACCTTAAACATGACATTAATTTCTTCCCCCATTGGATCAGTATTCACCATTGTGACCTTTAAGGGCACAGCATTAGAGCTGAAGAAGGAACACGACTACAAATACAACACATTAAGTATTAGAAATATAACACTGGAATAAAAATGGGCGTAAGATTTATTTTTGCCTGAGGCATTTCTTCTTTCACTTGTTCCTCTGAATTATGGCAAATGAAGTAACACAGGAGACTTGCTTTTTAGATAATCTGGCAGATAAGCATATAAAAATACTTTCTAAAACTTACACATAGCATTTATGAGTAAAAGATCATCTACTACTTTTGGGGCAGAGAAGCAAAATCTTAAAAACTTGAGACAGCCCTTGGCGTGAGCTTGGTTGGATCATCCCATATACCAAAAGGTTATAAGATCAAACCTGGTCAGGATACATACCTAGATAGTGGGTCCAGGGTGTATGCAGGAGGCAACCAATCCATGTTTCTCTCTCACATTGATTTGTCTCTCAACATATCCTCGGGTGAGGATTAAAAATAATAAGACAAAAACTTAAACTTATTAAAAGTTTGACCTTTAAACGTTTGAGGATTTTCTCTCATCATTGCTTTTTCTCTCTTTCTCTCTCCCTCTCCCTCTCTGAAATCAATTTTATATAATAAATCCTAATATGTTAGGTGTCCAACCATTCGTTTGACCAGTTGACCAGTTGCTATGATGCACACTGACCATCTAGGGGCAGACGCTCCGACGCGTAGGTTAGCTTGCTGCTAGGCTCCAGCCAATTGGGACTGGGTGAGATTGGGCCAGACATCCCCTGGAGCCCTCCCATGGTCCCTCCCTGGCCCCAATTGTGCACCGGTGGAGTCCCTTGGTTAGGCTCGTGCCCTCTCACAAACTGGGACCCCTTGGAGGATGTCGGAAAGCCAGTTCTGGCCAGATCCCTGCAGGCCAGACTGAGGAACCCCACCGGTGCACGAATCTGTGCACCAGGTCTCTAGTAAAAATATATCTTTAAAAAAGACAGTGAGACCAACTTAAAGGTAAATAATAAAACAAAACCAAAGGGGAAAATATAATCATTCCGTCTCCAAATAACATAATTATACAAGTCAGGCATCCACTGTTAAATTTCAATGAAGAGTAGTCATGTCAACTAAAACAAAAAAATTCAAATCTGAAACTTCATTAAGGATAGCTGTACCTGGCCTTTCAAAGCCACAAACTCTAATTAATTAATTAATTGGTTGCTTTTGCTGAACTCATGGTAGAGAAAAACCCACTATTTGTATTACTATTAGCCCAGTTCAAAATACAATTACTCAATTTTGATGACCACTGAACTGTAATTTTTAAAAAAAATATAAGTTATTCTTGATTTTAGAGAGAGGAAGAGAGATAAACATCAATGGGCTGCCTTCTGAAGGCCCCCTACTGGGGATCTAACCTGCAACCTGGACATGTGCCCTGACCAGCAGTTGAACTGGCTACGTTTGGTACACAGGAAGACTCTCAACCACCAACTGAACCACACTGACCTGGGCTTACTGAACTATTTTTTTGATGGCTCTAAAAAGTACTATAAAGTCCTTGCCTGTGTGACTGAGTTGGTTGAGCATCGTCTTGTGTAACAAGAAGTCTCTGGTTCGATTCCTGGTCAGGCTATATGCTTGGATTGCAGGGTTGATTCCTAGTAGGGGGCATGCAGGAGGCAACCCATCAATGTTTTTCCCTTTCCCCTCCCTCTCCCATCCCCCCCTCTCTAAAAATCAATAAAAACATACTTTAAAAAAATAAAATGGGTTTTTAAAATAATAAAGAGTGCTCTAAATCCAGGAAGAATTTATCTGGCTATTCACAAGGAAAGGAAAAAATTGCCTATCTGTGAGTGGGTAGTTTTATCATTGGAATTATAACATATGCCTCCCATTTGGCTATTATACAACTGTAAAAAAAAAGTAATTTGAGGTAGTAAACAATTTTACAGTAAATTCAGGAATGGTGATTAGTAAAAATGTACTGACATAAATATGGATATTATACCACAGACATCCATAAATACTTGTAACCAATCTATGCAGGTTTTATACTCATTTACTTTAAGCATACCTGCCCATTTCTCTTCGTCCTACATATTATTTTGAAATGTAATATGAACTTATAAGTATTTTATTTGTTACCTTAATATTTAATTCTTTTGCCACAAGACTTGGTTTGAGAGGGAGACGACATTTATTTCTTAGAAAAAAGGACTGTACTCGTTCCATACTCCTTTGGAGGACAACCTAGGAAAAGAGATTGATACTGTAAGTACATAATGAAAATGAAGTCCGATTTTTAGGACAACAAAATTAAGAAGCAGACCTAATTTTTAAAATGCCCATTTGTCAAACATTGCTAAAGAGGGTTAATTTTTACTATAAAAATTAGAATGGGCAAAGGCTATAAACATAGGAGGGAAAGTGCTTATGTTTATATTTAACATATAAGTTAAAATTCACTAGTAGCCAAATGAACAGAAATTAAACAAAAGGGAGATATAATTTTCATAAGCCAAAAATTTTAAGATAATATCCAGTGCTGGCAACAGGGTGGGAAACAGATACTTTCATAATATACTGGTGGGGAGGGGAGGTGTATACCAGCATATATATTTATATAAATTTTTGGTACAATAATCTAATAGGAACTATTATAACTTAAAATGTACAAAGCTCTTAACTATAGTTATTTTACCTGTAGGAATACCATATAAAGAAATACTAGCAAAGGGCAAAAACTTACACACTAAAGTGTATTACAGGACTGTTTAAAAAAAGAGAATATATAAACAATCTACAAAGAAGAATTAATGGTTCATAATTTATGCTACAGTTACCCTGTAATATTATGTACCCATTAAGAAACATGAAATGCAACTATTTGTGTACTGACATGAATTCTCCAAGATAAAGTAAAAAAAGCAATTCACAAAAAAGTATAATTGCTGAAAGAAATTAAAGATCTAAAAAAATGAAAAGCATCCCATATCTATGAACTGAAACTAAGATTGCAGTATTACCCAAATCAGTCTACAGATTCAACACAATCCTTATCATATTCTAATTGCTTCTTTGCGGAAATAGACAAATTGATCCTAAAATATACATAAAATTGCTACAGACTTCCAAAGAGCTGAAACAATCTTGAAAAAGAACGAAGTTGGAGAACTCATATTTACTGATTTCAAAACATATGACAAAGCTTAGTAATGAAAACAGTATGGCATAAGGACAGCCATATAGATCAATGGACCAAAATTGAGAGTTCAAAATTAAGCCCATTTATCTATGGTCAACTGATTTGCAAAAGTATGCTAAGCTCATTCAACGGAAAAAGAATAGTCTTTTTAATAAATGGTGCTAGGACAACTGGATAGCTACATGTAAAAGAATGAAGTTGGACCCTTATCTCATGCCATATGAGGAGTGAGTGGTCACTGGGTACATGAAAATGTCCTGGAATCAGATTGTGTTGGTGAACATACAACACTGATAATGTACTAAAAGTCAATGAATCATACACTTTAAAATGGTTGAATGGCGAATTTTATGTTGTGCAAAATTCACCTCAACAACATATACATATATTTTTGTAAAAACATTTTAACCCCCCCCCCCAAATTTTATATATACTTAAGTGTATATATGTGTAAATTAAAAAAAAAATGATCAAGAAGGAAACACTGCAAACTGAAAAATAGATAACTACAAAGAGAAAATAAATCTAAAAAAGTCTGAATTTTTTTATTCTATAAACTTCATTATTTGGATTTTTTTAAACATTGGCACCCAGTCATAGTTTTATTATTTTTACAGTTACAAAAGTTAAAAAGCAAAATAATTGGAAAAACTCTAGAGAACAATTTTAACCAGAAAGGAATTAATAAGCATGGAAATTAAAAAGCACTGATTTTCTTATTTAGGTTGTGAAATCTTTTCCTAAATATTTTAAACAAACTTTAAACTCATCTGCCTCAAAGAGCATACGTGGAGTTAAGAGTTCTACTGGATGTTTGCTGACAAAGAATAACAACTTCACTTACCAGCATGTAAAGATCCTTTAATATCAGAATAGTTATGTTCCCTTTTATGGGTACATACCTGTCTGGCTGATCCGCTAGCCTGCTTTACTTTTTCTGCTACTCCTCCTAAAAGCTGTACAAGTTTTGTCTGCTTCAAGAGTTCTTCTCTGAGTCCTTTTCCTCCTACTGAGAGGAGAGCACCCAAAACATGTTCATATCGGGCGCCAAACTGTGCATCATGCAGGGCATCCTTGAGGAGCCTAACAGAGCAAATATTTGTCAGCCACTTCTGAAAACTGGACGAACATCTCTCAAAAATCAATTCAACAGGTTCAATTTTAATTATCCAGAAATTTACTTTAAGTCATATAAGCAAGTAAAAATTCATTCATTATCATAGAGCTCTAACATGCCAAATACCTTTATAATAGAGAGTTTGGTTTTTGTTGTTTTATTTCTAAGAACATAAACATTTAGCTTCTTTATAACAATGCCTTTATAAAACATCTAGTATCCATAGAAAGTGGTCTGGCCATACTATTTAGACGATCAGAGTATAAATACTAGGAATGGAAATAAAGTACTAAAGAAAACATAAATCTTACCAGTATAAGTTATGTGCAATCTGTATATTTCCCAATGCCCTGGACAGAAGGAAGCGTACTAATGAACTGTTCAAATAAATTTCATATTTCAAAGCCTACACATAAAAAAAAGAAAAAAGAATTACTAGTGGTCAGACCCATACTACACTGTTAGGATAAAATTACCAAAAAAGAAATTATATAAAGTTTATTTTTGTTGATGAAAGATAATACTGATAAAAATGAAACATAAATGAACTTAGGCTAAATTTATAAAGTCAAGCAGAAAAGTATAGACCTGGGAATTACTTTCATTAGATATATTTAAATGGCCAGGAAAGAAAAAGAAAAGTTTAAGTCTAATTTGTTCTGAGAATCTAAAAAGTCAAACAATTAAAAATCCAGGTAGAGCCAGGCCAGTGTGGTTCAGTGGACTGAGCACCATCCTATGCACGGGTTCAATTCCTGGTCAGGGAACATGACCAGGTTGTAGGCTTGATTCCCAGTAGGGGGCATGCAGGAGGCAGGCAGTTTATGTTTCTTTCTCTCTCTCATCCTTTCCTTTCTTTTCTCTATCAAAAACTTATTTTTAAAAAATCCATATATATATAGTATTCAAGTGGGGCAACTGACACCAGTAGAAACAAAATTCACACTAAATTCAAATGTAATGCACCTCAACATTCCCACTACAGAAGTACTTTTTATCCAAACAGAAAAGAGAACCCCTTAACAAGTTCCCTACTCATAAAAACTGGGCAAAGAGTGGGGAGAGTAGGAAACTGAGTAAAATACACACCTGTACAAACTGTGGAAGAAGATCTGTTAGCTCATCATCACTAATAGTCTCCATCCAGGTCATAGCTTGGGACCTCACTTCCTGATCAGCAAATCTAGAAAAGTATCACAAAAATCAAGACTTGATGGTAACTTCTTTCTAAAGAAACTATTATTTCCTGTAAACACAATCTCAATCTATTCCTGACAATGAATGCTCAAAGAGCTCTTTATTCAAAAGCAATGTTTCTTCTTTTTTTTTAGGAAGAAAATCTTACCATGCTATACAAATTTTATTAGGGGACTGATTTAGAAACTTTAAGCTTATGAAAATTAATTTTGGCCCACATCATAAAAATATAACAAATTATTCTAAACTTACCTTATTTTCAATTTACGTTATTCTCTCTTTAGGTTAGTTTTAAATATGACATGCCTAGCCCTAACCGGTTTGGCTCAGTGGATGGAGCATCAGCTAGCGGACTGAAAGGTCCTAGGTTGGATTCTGGTTAAGGGCATGTACCTTGGTTGTGGGCACATCCCCAGTAGGAGGTGTGCAGGAGGCAACTTATCGATGTTTCTCTCTCATCGATGTTTCTAACTATCCCTCTCCCTTCTTCTCTGTAAAAAATTAATAAAATATATTTTAAAAATAAATACATAAATAAATATGACATGCCTTTTTAATAACTTCAATGAAAAGGTATGTTAGTAGAAATACACATTTACACATTTATATTATATTGAATTGCTTTCATGTTAAAACAAAAGGAAGTATTCCTACAACATAATACTTTACTGAAAAAATTAAGAACAATAAAATAAAGCAAATAAATTCATTCACAGTTGACTTACTTCGAATCAAGAAGCTCCAATGCAGTTAGTGGGTCTAACGGAGGCCACTGCTGAAGCAATGAGTAAATTTTGGCAAGATTAACCCATTTCCAGTTTGGGGCACTTGCTAGTATTTTAGGAAGACAATTTGGATGTTTGAGGCAGTAATAACGTTTCTCCCATAAAAAAGCTTTGTCTTCTTTAGAAAGTCTGCATACATAACAGAACTAAATTACTCCTCAATATCATAATAATAGTTATAGTTTCAACTATTTAAAATGCAAAGAAGAAATTTATTCATTTTAGGGCAGCCACTTCTTGGTGGAATCATTAATACTAATTTGGGATAGAAAAACACAATGTACAATAAACACCACTAATTTACCCTAATTTGGGGAATAGAAAGAAATCATTTTGACTTAATAAGAGTGTCTCAGTTCCGAAAATGAAGGATAATTCAGTACAATAAGTATTTATTAAACTCTAATCAGATGCACTCACTAGAAATCAGAGTTGAATAAGCAAAATCCACTCTAAGAGCAAGGATTTTATCCATTTTATACAAGTAAAATGAAATGTTATGTAACACACAAATGCTATTATAAAATTTTAGAAGTTGATTATATAGCTCAATTGAGGAATATTTAAAAAGAGAAAGATTTGTTTTGGAGATTCTAATTTAATATTAACAACAAATGGTTATGTGAATGAATGATTTCACTATTTTACTACCCTCTGTTTGTATATATAAGACATGTACTGAAATATATTCATCTCATGTGGATTACTGAAAAAAATTCAAATATTGAAAAAAAGTACACAGTAGGTATCCCTTCTTCTAATTCCCCTACCAGTGGCAATTGCCAATCCTATATAATAAAAGCCTAATATGCAAATCGAACAACTGGTCACTATGATGTGCACTGACCACCAGGGGCCAGATGTTCAACGCAGGAGCTGCCCCCAGCCTGCAGACCCCAGGCCAGCCAAAGTAGGTGCCAGTGAGGGGAGGGGGACAATCACCCCACTGGTCACCCTGCAGAGGGAGGCAACCAGTGGTGGCAGGGGGGGCAGGACTGGTGAGCAGGCCACACCAGGCCAGCCAAGGTGGGTGTCAGTGGGGGGACCCCTGATCTCCCTGCCAGTTGCCCTACAGATTGGCCCTGATCACTAGCTAGGCCTAAGGACCTTACCCGTGCACGAATTTTGTGCACGGGGTCTCTAGTGCTTGTATATTCTTCCAGAGTCCATTTGTATAGAAGCATGTACACAGGTGTATGTAGATCTTTTTTCTTCAATGGTAACATACTATATACACTATTCTGTTCCTTGCTTTCTTCATTTAACATATGTGACACATTAGTACATAGCTATAACTTCAATTTTAATAGTTATATGGTACTTTGTTGGATAAATGTACCATAATTTGACCCCCATTGATGGACATTCCCTATCAGTTTTACAATTCAAATGCATACTGCAATGAGCATCCTTGTCTCCATAAGTAAATACAAAAAGGTTTCTTTCCTCTAAGATATAACCAACTGGAAATGAAATTGGTAAGTCACAGACTATACACATTGTGACCTTAATAGATTTTGCCAAATTGCTCCAAAAGCTTTTGAGAATTCTGCTAACAATATAATCCTTTTTCTGTATCTTCATCAACACTTTCTATGCTGGAACATTTTAATTCTCAACAATCTGAAGTGTATGAAATGATATCTTGTATTACTTTACATTTCCTTGATTAAATTTAAACCTCTCCACATACTGAGAGATTGACATCTTTTTAGATGTTTAAAAAGACACTGTATTTCTTTTCTAAAGAATCACCTATTAATATTCTTTGTCTAATTTACTACTGAGTTGTTTGTTTTTCTACTGGTATGAAGATTCTTTATACATTACGAAAATTAATCTAGCCCTAGCCAGTGTGGTTCAGTTGATTGGGCATAGTTCTGCGCCCCCAAAAGATTGCCAGTTCAATTCCTGGTCAAGGGCACATGCCCAGGTTGTGGAGGCAGCCGATTGTTGTTACTCTCTCACATTGATGTTTCTCTCTCTAAAAAACAATAAACTATTCTTTTACAAAAAAAGAAAATTAATCTATTGCTGTTTACTGTAAATATAAGTCCCTATCTGTTGTTTATCTTTTGATCATGTAAAAAGTTTGACCTGTACAAATAAGTTTGATGTAGTCATGTAGTCTTTTTATATAATTAAAAACAGATACAGAAAACATTCCACACAAAAATATTGCTAAATCATGAACTAAATCAGGGCACTTTATAAACCATTAACTTGAGTTTTACATTGTAAGAGATAACCAGGCAAAACAGAATCAGAGGAGCATACCCAAGTGATGAGTCTTTGTGAAGAATATCAAGAAGTTTCCCTTTTATATCATTTCCTAATGTTTCTAAGTTGTGTTGCTGTATAATACTTCGGTCAACTTGAGGAGTGGTATAAATGATATCAAAAGTTGGAGACGGAAAATCAACCTTAAAAATTTAATAGAAGTTGATCAAATTACAGCTGAGTAGGACACATATTTACCACACTTAACTTACTTGTCTTTGAAAAAATTGTTTTTTCTTAGCCACCAGGGTGAATTTTAGATTGTATATTAAGTCAATGTTCTTTTGCTGAAAGTGATTACCATTGTTGGTAATCCTCAATAGCACATATATTGCTTGGGATGGGTACAAGGGTATATTTTACTATTTCTCAGAAATAAGAAGTGATTTACTGACACTTAAATTTAAAATGGACCCTAAAGTTGAAACAAGATATATTAGGCTTCTTTAATAACAACCCATTCCATGGTATACAAACACTTCTTATAAAGAAATTTGAATTTAAACCTCTCTACATATCAAGAAGTAGCATTATCCTCTAAAGTCAAACAAACATACCTTATGGTAAGGATTTAAAAAAAAAAAGTACCATTACCTGTAACACTATTCTTTCCATCACATATCCTTTTTTGGGGATTGTTCCAGGAATAGGAGTTATATGTGACGAAGTCCAAAGATATAGAAGCTTAGTTCCACATGTTAAAAACCTACACAATGTAAACAGAAGAATACTGTGGTTTTCATTTAAAAAATTAATTCAAAACTCACAACACATAGTAATGAATTTAAAAGGTTAGTACTCAAACATTTTTTAATCATCTTCTATATAAAAAGAATGACCTCTTTAAAAACATATTAGGAGGAATCACTTTCCATAGTATACTAATCTTTAGGTAAAGGAATTAAAGTGTGGGAATTAGAATAAAGGAAGAGAGAATGAACATATCTAAGGAGGAATTGAGGATAAGACAGAACACACTGTCCCCAAAACAATTCTATAAATAGGAGGGTAAAGGATAGTCTTTGATGATCATCTACAAAGGAAATTTGGATTACAGAGCTGCTCTCTGACTTTTATTATAAGAACAAAAACATATGCCAAAAAACCAGGAACTACTTTGTGACAGCACCAATCATTTAAGAAGTTTTATCAGTGCCCTGGACCAGTGGTCAGCAAACTTTACCTCTAAAGAGCCAAACAGTAAATACTCTGAGCTTTCTGGGCAATCTTGTTGCAGAGATGTAACTCTGCAATTATAGTGCAAGGTAGCCATGAACAACAAATAAATAAATATGTGTGCTGTATTCTAACAATACTGTATTTACAAAAAGCAGGGAGTAGGCTGTAATATGCTGACATTTGCCTGAGACAACAGTTTATGGCAATAAAGATATTGATGTATCTTTACACAGAAGAAATATCTGAAAGCTAACATGAGATATATATAAAAGCAGAAAACTACAAACTTCATTAAACTTTGTTCACTTTATTAAAATAGCAAATATCCTTTCCAAAGCTAGACCCTAGTCCTAATGTTTTCTCTTACAGGTTAACCTTTAAATCTTTGACACATTATATTCTGTCTCTTTTAGAACCACTCTCATCCCCAAGTAGGTTACTTTAAGGTAAATTACTATCACATTATTTCATCTGTAGATACTTTTATATATCTCAAAATGATAAACAGTTTTATTTTAAAATAAGTATAATCTTTAGGTGGTGGGCACATTGTACAATATACAGATCTTGTAACATAGAAACTCACACCTGAAACCTGTATGTTCATGTTGACCACTATCACCCCAATAAAGGTAAGTACAATACCATTACCATTCCTATAATAATTAACAATAACTACTTAAAATAATCAGCTATCTAGTATTCAAATTTCCCAATTGTCTCAAAGTTCTTTTTATAGTTGATTTGTTCAAATAAGAATCCAAGCAAGGTCCAACACTTGCATGTGGTTGATATGCCTTTTTAAGTATCTTTTAATTCAAGGGTCAACAAAACTTCAGCCTAACACCTGGTTTCATTAATAAACTTCTATACTAATAAAAGGATAATATGCTAATTAGACCAGACATCTTCCAGACATCCTTCCGGACAAAGCAGGGGCCAAGGCAGAGGCGGTTAGGAGGCGATCAAGCCAGCAGGGGGGAGCAGTTAGGGGGCGATCAGGCTGACAGGAGGGAGCAGTTAGGGGGCAATCAGGCTGGCAGGCAGAGGCTGTTAGGGGTGATCAGGTCGGCAGGCAGAGGTGGTTAGGGGCGATCAGGCAGGCAGGCAGGCAGGCAAGCAGTTATTAGCTAATGGTCCCAGATTGCGAGAGGGATGTCCGATTGCCAGTTTAAGCCCGATCCTTGGACATCCACTGAGGGTTCCTGGATTGGAGAGGATGCAGGCTGGGCTGAGGGACCCTCCCCTCCCATGCATGAATTTTGTACACCAGGCTTCTAGTTTATAACAAAGCCACACATTCACTTACATACTGTCTATCATTGATTTTACCTTTGTGACAGAGACCACATGACCTGCAAAGCCTAAATTTCTTCTATCTGGTCCCCTTTACATAAAAAGTTTGCCAATTCTTGTTTTATTCTGTACATTCTTCCTATTGTCCCCCCCACCCCCCTCTGTTTGTTGAAGAAACTAGGTCTTTTGTTCTGAGAATTTTCCTTATTCTGGATTTCACTAATTGCATTACTCTGGTCATTTACCATGTTCCTTTATCTCCTATATTTTCTGTAGTAAAGCAGTAGCCCTGGACTTAGCTCAGTGGTTAGAGCACTGGCTCACAGATCAACGGGTTGAGGGTTTGATTCCCGGCCTGGTCAGGGTGCAAGCAGGAGGCAACCAATTGAAGTGTCTCTCTCACATTGATGTTTCACTCTCTCTCCTCCTCCCTCCCACACTGTCTAAAAACCAATAGAAAAAATATCCTCAAGTGAGGATTAAAAAAAAAAAGTAGTAGTTACATCTAAACAGGCTTGACCTGATTCAGGTGTAGTTATCTGGCAAGAATACTTAATACTCTTTATGTGGTATTGTATACTACTTTCTATTGCCTCAACTAAAGAGGCACACATGCTTGATTTATTTTTCTTTCTGTGGGGTTAATATAATCAGTTTATTTAGAAGCTTTCAATCTAAATCATCCATTATAAAGTTCCAGAAAAGGTAATCACTTAATGGTTTTAAGCAGGCATTCATAATCACTACTTAAATCAATGGTTCTCAAACAAGAGTGATTTTTGTCCCCGGTATTCATTTGGCAATGTCTGAAGACATTTTTGGTTGGCAACTGGGGTGCTAGTGGCACCTAGTGGGCAGAAGCCAAGGATGCTGCCAAACATCCTACAATACACAGGACAATCTCCCACTACAATGATCTGGCCCAAAATATCAATAGTGTCGAGAGACTGACCTAAATCTAACCCTGACATAAATTATTTCAGTAAGAGTTGCAAAACTGTGATATTCTACCATTCCCTCTGCAATGATTGGCTAAAATGTTTGTATAAAGCATATTCTCACATCAATTATCTTGTTACTCTGAGATATAACTGTAAAGGAAAGGAAAGTTAAATGCTTGATTCTGTTTATTTAAATATAGTTAAGAACTCATTTGTTATTGAGGCTGACCGAAATGCCTCTAAGTCACTTGGCTTCCATGACTTCATCAGGTTGTATGCAAGGTGCACCTTAGCATAAATTATTTAAAAATAATTCCAAGACCAGGATTTCTGATTACTAAACTATAGCATATTAACTGAACTAAATAACTGACACTTTGTTTCGGTGTATAAATTAAGGTAAAATCATCTTCCCTCTTAAATTCTGAGTATTTTTTTAACGTTAAGTAACAACACTATCTAGACTGATTACACTGCTTGGCAAAGTCTCAAACTTAATGCCATCTGCTTACTGCTTTAATATGCTAACATGCACTATCACTCTCCAAAATTTTACCATGTATTGTATGAAACATCTCAAACTTCATTTAATTGATTTTTTTCATTTTGGAAGACTCTTGATGATCTCGTGAAACATATTGTTACTTAAAACATAATTAAAATTGTCAGCTGAAAAGTCAAGTCAATTACACTATTCCTACTGACTGTTAGTAGACACAAAGCTTGAAAGGAATTCCTTTCCTCTAAGTTTTTGTATCCATGTATAACCTTTGGTAATTAAAGGCCAGGGGTCCATAGCAGTAAGGATAGATCAGTCAGGTGGACAGGGAAAGAAATGGGCATAATGTTCAGTTGTAAACTCCTGAAATTTGACAAGTATGGGAGAGGGATGAGAAGAAATTATTTTAGTAATATCAAGGATACCTAAAAGACCACAAGTATTATGTTAATAATACAGTGTTTGCATAAAATGACAGTGAACTGATTGCCGCTTTTCTCCTAAACAATGAGTGACAAACAATCCTTTGAATATCCATATAGATATGATCAAACCATAGAATAACTTTGGTTTCCTCTAATCTGACATCGTTTTATCACATTGAAAAATTTGATGCAGCTCATTATCTCATGTTTGTCATTATTCCCCACCCAGTTCTTTAGTCAATTTTGAGACTGCAGATGTGTCCACAGTAACTCACCATCACAACTCAGTAACACTTACCGTTTATAATCAAAAAGAGGTAAAGAAACTTTGCCCAAAGCTTCTGGCCCCTTTCTCTGCTTATTAGAATCAGGGGAACTTCCACTGTTCTGATTTAAAATTCCAAAAAGAGTAAGGTGGAGAAGTGATTCTAATGGCAATTGTGAAATCTGGATCGGAAAAATAATTCTATGGAGGGGGAAGGTATTAATAGAAAAAACAAGTTAGGTAGAACATGAAGATTAACTCTTTAATGAAAATGATCATTTTAGTTATTTTATTTGATGTATCAAATAATCTTTAATCCTGAGTCTCCTTTACTTAAGTAGCAAGCTTGGTTAACATGTACTATATAAAAATCTTAAACAAATTTTATTAAAATTTCAAATATATAGCATTTATTTCTTTAAAAATTTGTTAGTACCTTTACTCAAGACTTGCAATGCTAATTTCTAGGCAAAATAATAGTCATTTTTATTTCTTATGGAAAAAGCAGATAAATATGAGTATTTCTGATTCAGGATATATATGTGCACCTATGTACACAAACAGACATATGTATATATTTACCAATATTTTTGGTGGGTTTTTTGTTTTGTTTTGTTTTTTTGTCTAAAAGGACACAGAAGGTCGGCTGTGGTCACCTTGAGGAGCCATGAGACGGTTAAGTGTTGAAAAGAAAGTGACATTTTTCACCTATATGCATTTTGTTTTATATGATTAGTTTCATAGACATGTTATTTTTATAATTAAAAAAATAAAAGAAGAGGAAAACATTTAATAAATGCAGAATAAAAAATAAAAAGCTCTGAAATGGCCTATCTGCCTAAGTAATGAAAAGCATTTCCCCAAATATTTAAAAAATGTTAGTGCAAATATCATCTTGTACATAGATTCAAGATAATTTCATTTTATCTGTTAACCAAAAACAAGGCTTCATATACAGCGTTATAGAATAAATACTAAACTAAGCAATGTTATAATATATCACCTTTCTAGAATTACTCCTAAATTTATACTTTTAACTTGACAAAGTCTAGGAAGAATGGGGAATTTCTGTAATTCAACAGTATGTAGATTTAAAAGGGTATTTCAGATTTTTAAAATCAGAATTTCAGTCTGTTCTATAGAATCATATCTAGAAGAGACTTTAAGATGTCAGTAAGCATTTTATAGATTTTAAAGAAAATTGAAATAAAATAAAAACTAGGATGCATACATGGAAAAAAAGTAAACAGGTTATACTAAAAAAACACAAAAAGCCAGAAATTTCACTTACAGTTCATCCCATTTAATAAGATAGAAGAAATTCTTGTAAGTGCCAACCTTCTTTGATTGAATAGGTTTAAAAAGGTCTTTTCCATTGTGAGACAGGGAACATACCAAGTAATATTTTTCATAACTGAGGAGAAAAAAAAAGAGTTTAATTTCATTGTACTTGATAATACAGATTAGTTAACTAATGCAAATATGTATCATTAGCCATCCTTCCTAAAAATGATTATCTAAAATAATTTAACTACAAATTCTGTAAAATAGAGAGAGGCATAGCAAAAGGTATTCAGAAGGGAATATGTATTCCTAGCTGTCAGTCTAAGGGGACAAAATGATACCAGCTGGAGAATTTACCATATTTTCCGGCGTACAAGACGACTTTTTAACCCAGCAAAATCTTCTCAAAAGCCAGGGGTCATCAATGGAGCCGGACGGAGACCGCAAGTGTCTCCGGTTGGCTCCTTTTTGCACCGCATACAATCTCCGTCCGGACTTTTTAACCCAGGAAAATCTTCTCAAAAGTTGGGGGTTGTCTTATACGCCCAGCCATCTTATACGCCGGAAAATACGGTATCTCAATTTTGTGCTCAGTTAGTTATAAGCTTTAGATTTTAGTTGAATGACACTGAGCAATTCTTCATTTCTAGGTAAATTCTAGGAAGATAGAATACAAACATTATCATCCCTAGGTACCATTTTCCTTTGCTAAGGCACTAAAATAGAGTCAGTTAAGCATATGAATAGTGCATTGGCCTGATTTGCAGTGAGTCAGTCTTTATTTAGGAGGCTTCCATCAAAGGGGACAGATGCTGTTATATTCTCAAATTACATAGCAACAATTTAGCTCCTAATTGCCACAAGTAGATGGTTACATTCAATCAAGCAACCTTGTAGAACAGAAGTCTTAGGTTCAATAAAACTACTGCACTAGTATTCTAACTAAACTAGTGCACAATAAAATTAGTGCACTAGTATACACTAATACTGGGAGGCTTACACATTAACCATTTTGTTAATATGCATAATATATTATAAATATAACATTTTAAAGATATGATTTTATTGATTTTATAGAGAGAGGAAAAGAGAGAGAGGAAGAGAGAAACATCAATGAGAGAGAAACAGTGATTGGCTACTTCCTGCATGTCCCCTACTGGGGATCGAGCTCACAACCCAGGCATGTGCCCTGACCAGGAATTGAACCAGTGACCTCTTGGTGTATGGGACAATGCTCAGTCAACTGAGCCACACTGGTCAGGGCTATAAATATTTTTTAAAATCTAATCTCATTGGTTCACAAAACACCTCTAGCTAATGATTTGATTGCTTTTCTCAACCTCATACCACTTGTCCCTCTTTATTTCAGCATTTTATTACCTTTATTTCTACCTTAATTATCATTGTAATTTTCTGTATTGTCTTCTAAGTATTTGTTCTCCTTAATAGTGTCCCTAAATTTATTTGTGTGTGTATGGAAGATATGGAGGGTATTATCCCCATAACTAGTTAAGAATGAAATACCTTCAAACAGCAGTAGTATCCATTTATTTATTTTTAAATATATTTTTATTGATTTCAGAGAGGAAGGGAGAGAGATGGAAACATCAGTGATGAGAGAGAATCATTGATCACCTGCTTCTTAGAGGCCCCCCACTGGGGATCGAGCCTACAACTCAGGCATGTGCCCTTAACTGGAAACGAACCTGAGACCTTTCAGTCTGCAGGCCGATGCTCTATCCAACAAGCCAAACCGGCTAGGGCCATTTATTTATTTTTTTAAGTATTTATTTTATTGATTGATTTTGAGAGAGAGAAACATTGATTTATGTTTCACTTACTTATGCGTTCATTGGTTAATTCTTGTATGTGCCCTGACAGGGGATCAAACCTGAAACCTTGGCATATCGGGACGATGCTCTAACCAACTGAGCAGTAACCGTTTAAATGCAAGTTCCAGGAAAGCAGAGTTTTCCTGCCTTTTTACTGCTGCAACTCTAGCAACATGAAGAACATTGGCCACAGACGGCACTCAGTTAATATTTTTTGAATGAATTAATATATCACATTCAACTTATTATGTTATTTTTTTATATTTCATTTTTTTATTTTATACTAGGGGCCCGATGCACAAAAATTTGTGCACTTGGGAGGTCCCTCAGCCCGGCCTGTGTCCTCTCGCAGTCTGGGACCCCTCAGGGGATGTCCATCTGCTGGCATGCCTGGCCAGCCTGGGTGAGGGGCTGATGGCTGTTTGCAGGCTGGCCAAGCCCCCCAGTGTGGACCCTCACCCCATTGGGGTGTAGCCAGCCTGGGTGACAAGCTGAGGGCCGTTTTCAGGCTGTCCACAGTCCATTCAGGGTTCGGGTCCCTACTGGGGTACCTGGGCAGCCTGGGTGACAGGCTAAGGGCTGTTTTCAGGCTGTCCACAGTCCCTTCAGGGTTCCGGTCCCTACTGGGGTACCTGGCCAGCCTTGGTGCGGGGCTGAGGGCCGTTTTCAGGCTTTCAGGCTGCCCACAGCTCCCACTGACCCAATGTCCCAGCAAGGCTGGCTGGAATCAGGTTTCTGAGGTTCATTTATCTTCTATAATTGAAACACTGTTGCTTTAAGCTGAGGCCTAGGCAGGTAATGAAGCCTCCTGTTTGCTTCAGCTCCGTGGCTTCTATAATTGAAACAATGTCGCCTTAGTAGAGGCCCAGCCGGCCTAGGCAGACAGTTTCCTCCATCGCTGGTGCAATGGAAGCCTCCTGTTTGTTCAGCTCTGTGACTTCTATAATTGCAACTATGTTGCTGTGAGCAGAGAGAGGCCCAGCCAGCCTAGGCAGATAGTTTACCCCTGGTGCAACGGAAGCCTCCTGTTGGACCTAGTTCCGTAGTGGTTGGCCTCCATCTTGGCTGGGTTAATTTGCATACAGCCACTCTGATTGGCTGGTGGGCGTGGCTTAGTCATCCCAGAGAAATGGTCAATTTCAATATTACTCTTTTATTAGAGTAGATAAAGCTCAATTTAAACAGAATTTATGTCTGGTATCTCTTTACTAGGCTTTTACCTTATTTTATAGCATTAAGCTATTATGAAACGGTTTAATTTTAAATATTCAGTTCAAACTTTTCAGTTTATATTAGTCATTTGCAAATAAATTGAAATTGGCAAACTTGATGGCATTGACAAAAAATCAGAAAGGAAAAACCTAAATTAAAAATTATAGAAGAGCCCTGGCCAGTGTGGCTCAAATAACTGGAGTATCACCCCACACATTAAAAGGTCTGGAGTCCCATTCCTGGTGAGGGCACACACCTGGGTTACAGGCTCAATCTGCAGTCGGGCATGTATGGGAGGCAACCCACTAATTCTCTCTCACATCAATGTTTCCCGCCCCGCCTTTCCCTCCCTTCTAAAAATCAATGAGTATGTCTTCAATTAAGATAAAAACAAAAAATTTGAAGAAATCTGCTCTTGCAGACTTCAAAGTCTAGCTATCAATAAACTACTAAAAAGAAGAAAAGGGGATGAAGTCTAGTCCCATTAAACTGTTTCAAATTACCCTGGTTCTAAAGGAAAGGCAAAAGAATACCAGTTATAAATTAGACCAATTTATTACTCAACATTTGCCCTAGTAAGTTTAAATATTTTCTTGCCTTTTTTGCATGAAGTGGGAATGATATATTTTTTTTAAAATTTCTTTATTGGTCAAGGTATTACAAATGTGCTTCAAAAATCCTTGTAATTTTTATAAAATCCACAAAGGTACCTGGTGGTTCTTTTTTCACCTGTGTAAATACCAAGATGATAGTGGATGCTGATATTTTATAAGACTAGAATAATTTCTAGGTCTTTGTACATATATTCTCTTAAACAGTTACTTACTTTGATACCCAGTTACTTGAAATTCCATGTGCAGCAAAAATAGTAAACTGGAGCTGTTCTGTTGTGGTCCATGCTTCCTTGATGTTCCTGTTACTTTGAGCACAGTCCAAAGAACTCCTACCAGAATTTCCATGGAGTCTCAGAAGATCATAGATTGCTGCAGTTAACTGATCCATGCTTACTTGAACAGGATTTTCGGGATTCAGTGAGCCTAGATGTAAAAAAATTATTAATATAATTCTCTGAAAAAGCAACAATTATTGCTAAAATTTAAAGAACTTAAAGACATACATACCCCTAGTCGAACTCTTGTTAGGGTTTCCCTTTCCAGAAGTCACCTGCATAGACATACAAATTAGTAAAGCAACTGCCTATGACATAACATAAAATGCTTATCTTTCATTTCAAAACATTAATTAAATGCTGTATCAAAGAAACCTTTCCCGGGGAAACCTCCCAAAAATGTCTGCAGAATTAATAAATCAAAAAAAGTAAAGTCTCCCAACCAAATAACAGATAATTTTTGGTATCAAGAAAATCATAGTATAATTTTATTAACCAATATCACTCCAATAAATTCAATAAAAAAGAAATTCATAGAGTAACTGAAAATTACTGCAAAATATGTAAACTCTACAAAATTTGCCTCATTAAACTAAATTAAGATTTGAAACCCAAAGTGATAAATATTCTAATACAGTATTTTATTTTCCATTAGTTGTTAGCATGATAAGAATAGCCTTAAAGAAACTAGAACTCACTTGGCCAGTGTGGCTCAGTGGTTGAGTATCCAACCAATGAATAAGGAGGGCACAGTTCAATTCCTAGTCAGGGCACATGCCCAGGTTTCGGGCTCGATTCCCAGTGGGGGGCATGCTGGAGGCAGCCAATCAGTGATTCTCTCTTATCATTGATGTTTCTATCTCTCTCTCCCTTTCCCTTCCTCTCTGAAATGAATAAAAATATGTATTTTAAAAATATAAAAAAGAAAAAAAAATAAACTAGAACTCTATTACAATTTTGTGTCTCAAAATAGCTTATAATTATTTAAATTGAGCTGTCCTCATATTCTTTGCTCCTTTATTCATTAATATAATGAACAGAAATCTCAAACATTAGGACCATGGTAATTGATTACCTCCAAGTAATTTCATATATATTTCTAAATTTTTTAAAACAAGCATGTATACCATATGGACAGGCTTTCTGAGAATAAATGGATTGAGCTATCTCCTAGATATCTGTTGAGAGGCATACTATCAACATAACTTTTAATTATCAACATAACTTATTGTGTCTTGCAATCTACTTTCACTCATCCTTCCAGTAAAAGCTATGAACATCCCTATGAACAGAAAGAGCCTGGGGAGAGCTTTTACTAAAAGCAATAGTATGCTATCAAAAGAGAGCTCCTGCCCTAACCGGTCTGGCTCAGTGGATAGAGCGTCGGCCAGCAGACTGAAGGGTCCCAGGTTCGATTCTGGTCAAAGGCAATTTACCTTGGTTGCGGGCACATCCCCAGTAGGGGGTGTGCAAGAGGCAGCTGATTGATGTTACTCTCATCGATGTTTCTAACTCTCTATCCCTCTCCTTTCCCCTCTGTAAAAAATCAATAAAATGTATTTTTTTTTTTTAAAAAAAGAGAGAGCTCCGAACCTGGTTTCCACTGAGGCAGTAAGTCACTATTACTAAGGCATTTGGGTCTTCTCAACGAGAAGGAGATATAGTCCAAAATAGGACTTCCCCTATTGGCAGTCATGGACATTCCATCCAAAGGGAGAAATGGTACCTACTACCATCTTAGTCCTTCATCCCAACCAAATCATTTATGCCAGAGTTCCTGCTCTACATAAAAAAGGTTCACAGTTTGGCATCCACCTATTCAATGTCAACTTTCACAAAATTTCCAAGGCAGCCCATCTCCTCTTAGGAATTCCCTACCTTACCAGGTAAGTCACCCAATCAACTCAAGTATAAACCAAAGCCCTGGACAGTGTGCTCAGTGGTTAGAGTGTTGGCCTGTGCACCAAAGAGTCTTGGGTTCAATTCCCAGTCAAGGGCACATACCTGGGTTACAGGTTTGATCTCTGGCCACTGGCGGGGAGGCAATGATCAATGTGTCTCTCATATTTCTCTCTCTCCCTAAAAATAAAAATTCAATGGAAAAAATGAGGATTAACAACAACAAAACAAAACAAAGCAAAACAAAACAAAAAAACACAAAAAAGAGTAAAGCCAAAATTAAAATAACATTTTTTTCCAGGAGAAGCAAAAATCTGCCAATATAAGCAACAGATGGTCACTTAAGTACTACATACCTGCATGCAATAAAATGCTCATTACTAAAAAATACTCACATCAGCACTTTTACTCCTTGGAAGATTAACTGCTCTCTTTAGCTTCTTTACTGATTCTGTAATGGCAGGAGTCTCTACACCATCTAAAGCACTACAGATTTTTCTTACGGCTCTAATTACTTGATCTACTGCTCGGTGCTGGTTCTTTAAAAAATAAAAAATAAAATAAACATAAGTATGTGGAATTTAAAGGGTCAATTTCAGACGTGAAGTCAGAAACTAGACATTTCTGATGGACCTAAGAACAGATATTCTTTACTCTTTTGTGGTGAAAAAAGAAAAGAAAAAAACAAACAAACGGCATTTCAATGATATATTTCACTTTAAAGTAGAAAAAAGCAGGCTTGGTTAATTTTCACTTTGCCTAACAATTATTTATATGCAAATACCATTCGTTTCATATTAGAATCAGAAATAATAGCAAATTAGTAACAAATTACTAAATCTCTAAAAAAAACAGTTAACTTTTTTTATTTTCATTGGGAACAATTTCCACATTAAAAAATTTTAACCCTTCTCTCCATCCTATGAAAATTTGGTATAAAAAAACAAGTTCTTTACAAGTTGGTTACATATTAATAACATTGGACAACAGTTACTAGAAATTAACCAATTTTTAAGCATCATTTGCATTTACACAACCATCATTTTAAAAATTCTGCTAGAAGGAAAAACTTCCTTAAGGATAATTCCTATGAACTATTTAAGTACAGTTTATTCACCATGATTCCAAAGTATATGTACAAGTATGTAATAAAATCATCTACCTGATGTTAATGATTTAAAAATATTTCTCCACTCCCCCATCACTGTTTCAAAGTACATTATCTCACTAAGAAACATTCTTATATAATGCATTAATTCATCAAACATTAATGCAAACTTACATGCCAAGTACTGCAAGAATGGCTGAAACTCAGTACTGTACCATCCCTTGAAAATTTAAAATTTTCCACTCTTGAAGCTTGGCTACCATAAACTGAATGTTCCCTTCACCTTCGTGTTTAAATGAAGCCACCTCATTTTCTCAAATACTCAATTACCTGGCATCTAGCTTCCTATTTTTACTTACTTATATTTCTGCTTACTTTTACTCCTCCACCTTCATGCAAAACCTTTCCAGTTTTGAGGCTCATGCCATTTTCCTATACTATTCATCATTTTTTATGTGCCAATGATCAAATTGTTATGTATCAGTTTCAAATCTACTCTTCTATGGTCTACTTTGTGATACTGGAGCTAGACCCTATATAAACATTTCTCTTTTGCCAACTGGAACAATGTTAGGATTTGTCAATAGAGGGCACCAAAGGGACACTCGAAGGCAATAGCAACATGAAGGTTAACTCTCATCAGGGTTCCAGTCCTCCTTTTTAAATTCAGGGTGGTAGCCTAGTGATCCTCAAAGACCAGGCACCCTCAGGCCATGCTCTCCCAATCTGGCAACTCTCGCAAATTCTAGGCAACCTGTGTGTTCCTGTGACAGCCATAAATTAAGAGGTGGGGAAGAGGCTCTATCCTAAGTTCTTAGAGTTCTTTCACAACCCACTGTTCCTCAATCTAGAGGTGACAGCTGCTTTTTTTGCCCTTATTACTTCTGGATCCCTACTAGCAGAGTTCACAAACATTTTTTTTAAGGCCCGATAGTAAATGTTTTAGGCTTAGTGGGCCACACAGTCTCTGTCACAATTCAACTCTGCTATTAGGGCATTAAAATTGACATGGATAATTCATAAATGAATGAGCATGGATATTTTCCAATAAAAACATGTGACAGGCTAGATCTGGCATGCCAATGATATGCAAACTCCTGCCTTAAAATCTTCTTTACCCCCCTGTAGTAATTAACTCCCTTTTACTAAATTTCCCTGTTCAAATAATTATATAATTTGTCTCCTAAGTGATCTGCCTTGCCACTGACATGTGGTCACTTCCCCCACTGCATGCCACATTTTTGCTCTAAATATTTATCTGACTTTCTATTCCACCCTATATCCTATAATAACTGCCAGTTACATAAATGTCTGTGTGTAAACTCACAATATCTTCAAACCCAATACTGCACCCTATCAAAATCTCACCTACAATGTCATACTCTGATCACAATCTCCTTTGCTTCTAGCCCTCACACCCTCATTCTGACAAAACATGTTATTTGAGCTTTGAAACTTCTCTGCTTCTTCAGACAGCTTCTAACAAAATCTCACAACCATAGAGATTCAAGAGTCCCCAATTTTTGCCTGACTGGTGTGACTCAGTGGTTAAGCGTCAACCTATGAACCAGGAGAGGAGGTCACGATTCGATTCCCAGTTAGGGCACATGCCCAGGCTGCAGGCTTGATCCATAGTGTGGGGCATGCAGGAGGTAGCTGATCAATAATTCTCTCATCATTGATGTTTCTATTTCTCTCTCCCTCTCCTTTCCTCTGAAAATCATTAAAATACATTTAAAAACTTTTAAAAATTAGAATAAAAAAAGAAATACAAACTACAGACACATCCTACAACTTTTATACTACAACATGGGCAGAGCTTAAAAATAGTATGGTGTGAGAAATAAATAAGATATAAAAGATTACATAGTATATGATTCCATTTATATGAACTCTCCATTAAAGGCAAATCTATTGTAACAGAAACCAGAACAGTTTGGGACTGGGAATGGGGAAGACTGCAAAGTGGCACATGGAAACCTTTTGGGAGGAATGAAAATGTTCTAAAACTGGATTGTGGTAATAATTATACAATTCTTTTCATTTACTAAAAGAATCTCTGAATTGTACACATCCAATGGGTAAATTTTAGGGTATATAAATTCTATCTCAATAAAGCTATAAAAAATATGGGAAGTAGCCCTAGCCAATGTTGCGCAATGAATAGCACACTGGCTTACACACAGAAGGGTCTTGAGTTCAATTCCAAGGGCACAAACCTGGGTTGCAGTTTCAATCCCCAGCCCTGGTTGGGGCATGTGTGGGAGACAACCAATCCATGTTCCTCTCTCACATCAATGTTCCTCTCTCTGCCCCCATCCTTTATTCCCTTCCACACTCTCTAAAAATCAATGGGAAAATACCCACAGGAGGGTATAAACAAAAACAAAAAGAGGGAACAAGCACAAGGGGCCCAGTTGGGGAGCACACCTGCAGATCAACCAAAGCAAAGGAGAAAAGGGGTAGGAGGCCGGATCAGAGGCAGGGGGTCAGAATGCACAGAACCCTGAAGCCACAATTAGGGCTTTGAATTTTACTGAGAGCAAACAAATTTCTGAGCAAAAGAGTGGCACAACTGAACATTTTTAAAAGGCTTGTACATTATATTAATCATTTCAAAGAACCATCTGTTAGCTTTCATTTTTCTTTTATTCTATATTTGTTTCCTGTGTTTATTTTAATTTTTAAAATATTTTTATTTTACAATAATTTTATATTTATAGAAAAGCTGCAAAAATTGTATAGCATTAAAGGAAGCTAGTTTAACTTCTTATATATCCATGTTACATTTGTCAAAATTAAGACATTAACACTGGTTACATTACTCTTAACTAAAGTATACACTTTATTCAGATTTCACCAGTTTTTTCACTGATTTCCTTTCTCTCTTCCAGGATACAATCCAAGCTACCACATTGATCTAGTGACTTATTTTTATTTATTTGTTTGTTTGTTTATTTATTACCCTGACTGGGAATCAAACCCATGTGCTTCTGGTGCCCAGGACGATAATCCAATCAACTGAGCCACACCGGCCAGGGCGTGACTTATTTTTTAAACTATCATTTTGGTTGCCTGTGGAAGACAGGCTATACAAAGGTAGAAGCTAAGAGAACAGTAAAGAAACTATTATAATTATCGTAATTGAGGACTGTAGTTTTGATAGTGATTAGAAGTGGTTATTCTTAATATTTTCAAGGTAGAAAAGGCAGGAATTAGATGCATGTGGGATGTGAAAGAGCCTTTTCTTGAGAAATCAAATATGATTCCAAGATTTTGGTGTGAGCAAAAGAACAGAGTTGTCATTAAGAAGGGGGATTGTGATAAATAAATATGAAGGATAATATAAAAAAATTCAGTTTTCTGAATCTTAAATTTGAGATGTCAAGTAATAGATATTTGAATTTGGAGTTGAGGGAAGAGGTTAAGTCTGCAGATATAAATTTGAACCATAAGCATATGTAGGATATTTAAAGACATGAGATTAAGTGAGACCAGGATGTGATACAGAGAGAAGAGAGGAGGAGCTAGAACAAGCTCTGAGGAATTCTAATGTTTAGAAGTCAGGAAGATAAGGAGATCAGGAGGAAGCTATAGGTAAGAGTGCAAACAGAGCAGACACTGGAAGTAGAAGACCAATAAAGTGATTGATATCACAGAGGCCATGTGAGTATTTTAAGAAGGAAGAAAACTCCATCAAACACTATAGAAAATTTGAGAAAAATAAAGACTAATAAGTGCAGTTTTGGGGAAGTGCTGAGATTGAGAGCTTCACTGGAGAGGGTTCAGAATGGGAAGAGAGGAAGTGAAAGTAGCAAAACAGACTAACTTTCAAGAGTTCTGCTGCAAGAACATAGAAGTGGGGTGGCTGCTGCAGGAAAATGCGGACTTTTTAATTCAAGATGGGAGAGATATCCAGGAATCAGTCCTATATCTTGTTTTTTATTTATTTTTTCCCCTCTACCTGCAATGATCATCTCATCCAATCTTACGGCTGAAAAAGACCACTTACAGTCTGATGATTCCCAAGTTATCATCATCTCTAGCCTGGACCTCCTGCATTAAATTCCAGATTTATATCCAATTGTGTATTCAACATCACTATTTGGATGAATAATAGTCATATAAAACGTAATGTCCAAAACTGAGTACCAGATCTTTTGCCCAAACCTGCTCTTCTTACAATTTTCAGCATCTCACTAAAAGGCAATTCCAAAGTTCCAAAAGCTCACTCATGTGTGCGCTCTCTTTTTCCTCCCTCCTTCCCTCCCTCCCTTCTTCCTTTTCCCTCTTCTTCTCTCTCTCATGTTCCTCATCCAACCTATGGGTAAACCAACCTAGCATAAACTTCAAAATATATCACAGAATTCAACCCCTTCTTACCACTTCTACTATAATCATCCTAGTCCAAGCAATCATCATCTCTCCTGAGGCTAGCAAAACATTTTCTTAATTTATTGGTTTCCACTCTTGCCTTCCTCTCTCATTCTATTCCAGCTATAAAGACCTGATGGACCTTAAATATACCAAAAACACTCCTCTCCCAGATAACCAGTAATTTTTCTCTACTCTTTAAGATCTTTACTCAAATCATCTTCTCAATGAGGCCTTCTCTGATTACCTTATTTGAAATTGCAACATTACTCTCCTCCTTTATTTTTCTCTGTATCACTTACCACCTGATATCACATATACTTTTTTAGTATATTTTATTGTCTGTCTCCTCCAACTAGAATTAAAGGGTAGAGATTACAGTTTCTTTTGTTCACTCCCATATTCTTAGTACCTACAACAGTGCTTCGCAATGAGGAGATACTCAATAAGCATTTATTGAGTAAATGAAGATGTGTGTCTATAATAATAAAAGGGTAATGTGCTAATTAGACCGATGTCCTTCTGGACGACCTTCCAGACGAAGCCAGGGCTGCGAGGGAAGCCCAGGTCCTGGGTGCCAGAGGGAACCCAGTGCCAACAGCCAGGGGAAGGAAGGCCTATTCTTGCACAAATTTCATGCATCAGGCCTCTGGTATGCTGATAAGAATGTACTACTAGCTAGAAATATGGAAGTTAACCAACACTATTTCTTCTTACATCTCATTACCTGTCAAAACCTTACCGTCCTAGCTGATTTTGTTCAGTGGATAGAGCGTTGGCCTGCATACTGAAGGGTCTCAGGTTCCATTCTGGTTAAGGGCACATGCCCAGGTTGCAGGCTCGATCCCCAGTGGGCGGCATGCAGGAGGCAGTTAATCAATGATTTACTCTCATCATTGATATTTCTATCTCTCTCTCTCCCTTTAAATCAATAAAACTATTTTTTTTTAAAAAAACCTTACCAATTTTATCTCGTAAGTATTATTAATTAGTTCCCTGCTTTTCAACCTTCACCATAGTCATTATCTTTCATTTGGACAACAGGCAATCCTCGAGTTACGTCGGATGCAATGTACGTCATTTCATGGTTACATCACCATCTCCCATTTATTTATTAAAAAAAAAAGTTCCATCATATCAATGTATTTACATACGTGCTTTATGTTTTTTATTATTTATTTACCACAAGTAAAGGCCAGGAATTGTTACCTTTCTTTTAAATTTTTTTTACTGTTTCATTTTTTTACTGCTGAGTATGTGCTCCATGTAAGTGACAGAGGTGCTTATGTAGGTGAGTTCTGACTGACGGTGAAAATCGCATTACATCGCGCCGTAGGAATGGCTCTCCAACATAACCTGAGGACCTACAGTACTATACAAACAAAACCTTCCTAAGGAGCATTCCTATGCTATTATACCAAATTTGCTAACCCTAAATCTAATCTCCACAGTATAGCCCAAGTGATTTCAGAGCTCAGGACTAACCATGTCACACACCACATCCCACCCCACCCCACTTCCTATTCTCAGCTAAAAATACCACAAATGGCTAGAGCAGGGATTAGCAAACGTTTTCTGTAAAATGGCAAAGCAAATAGTTCAGGCTTTGCAAGACTTTGTCCTAACTACTCAACTCTAGTATTCAAGCACAGATGCAAGCATAGAAAATTATATAAACAAATGGATATGGCTGTGTTCCAAAAAAAATTTGATTTACAATAGAAGTAGATGAGATAAGGCCCCCTGATCTAGAGGATAAAGTAAAATTCTTTAGCATGCATTATGAGGTGGTAACTTATGTCTAGCTTTCTCCAATGTCAGCTCTCAACCTTCACTTCACACCTTGTACTCTATTACGTAAGTGTTTATACTTCCAACACATGTATCACACCAGCATGCTTTTATTCACATGCCCTTTCCAACTATCTTCTTCTACCTAACTCATGCTGTTTAAGAGGTGGCTCAGGCAAATCCCTTCTTAGAAGCCTTCCTTCTACCCTTAAGTAGAGAGACGTGTCCTTCTCTGATCTCCCAAAGAACCCCAATGCATACCTCTATTTTACATTTAATATTAAAATTTTGTTTAAATCCCCCATCACTAGTTTCAAATCCCTGTTAGATGGGGACTAGGTCTTTAATTTCATAACTCCAATAATTAGCATATAGTAAGCATTCAATAAATGGTCTGAAGTGAACTGAAGGTTCCTCTTAGTAATAACACTGAAGTGAGAATAGACATGTTGACTCAGCATTAATAATAACTTTCGTTAATAAGATGGGTCAAAAAACAAGTCATTAAACATGAACATCAAGAGTATAGTTTAAGTAGCCCTTTGTAAACATTTTATCCAAAGCCAACACTAGTACTTAAAAGAGGACAGAGATAAGAATCTTTAAGTCATCATGCCAAACTGTGAATTTAGACGTACTTCAATTCGAAGAGCCAGCTCCACTTGGTTGTGATAAGAATCTAAAAGTTCTTCAATAGAGTGTCTGAAATAAAAAACAGTTAGTTATTGTGGCTGAAGGAAACTACATACAAAAATGACTGTTTCATTTACCAAAAATCAATGTATTCACATCCAAAAGCAAAGTTTGAAAACCTGCAATTCATGCTTTAGATGCCACACCTTGTCATGACTTCTTTATAAGGTTTTTCTATTTGATGCAGGTGTTTGTTTAAATCCACAGGTGTTTCATCATCTTCTGCCTAAACAAATATATATACACAAATGTTTACCAAAAAATCAAATCCATTCTTTGGTCTTTCTATTGCCAAATTAGGTATGGTTGAATGTACTGTTCTTGAAACTAAAGTGATTTTTCAGAACTGAGGCTAAAATATTATTTATAATTGACTTCAAAACAGCGAATCAATATCCTAAAACATTTTTAAATGGATAAACATAAATTCATTTAAGTCTAATTTTTTATATATAAGTAGAGCCCAAAGCAAAAACTATGTCTGTTCTATAGAGAGACTAGGAAGCTAAAAATACTTTTAAAGATGGCTGACAGCCAAATGAAGGTAGAGTGAAAGCCAGACGAAGAAGAGATCATTTGAATTTCTGCATTTTCTTTCTACTGATTATCAAGTTTCCCTTCACTTTACCTACAATAAATGAAATACTGGTCTCTCCTACCATAAATCCTTATTATGCAAATATACTCAAGAATATCATTCCTGAGAGAACCAAGATGGCGGCATGAGGTATATACCTAAATGCACAGCCTCCACACCTACATTATAGAAATACAACTACACAGATAAACAGCCATCCGCCAGAACCAAGGGAGGAGAAGCGTTACATCTAGAAGGCAAGAGGAGTACTTTGAGAAGCTCCCAGTGCGCCCAAACTAAAAGGTACGGACGCACGCGAAACGAGGCGGTGGCGCGGCGCATGGGGGTGCGAGTGAAAGGGTGGCAGCGGCAATCGGTCCGCGCTTTAGAAGATTATAAACTCCCGGGTCGCACTGAATGCAACGCGGGTTGTAGGGCAACGGGGCGGTGGAAGACCAGTGGAGTTCTAGCACTGCTATTCGCACCGATCACTGACCTGGAGATTCAGGGACTGAGAATCGTGCGCAGACTCCAGGGCTTGGAGACGCCAAACCGGGTAGAAACTGCGGCATCAGCAAAGGAGACGTCATTGTGAGTCGCTCCACCCCCGGTGATTCTGAGACCCCGCCCCACCCCACCTACAACCCCACCCAAGCTGTGCGCCTGCGTGCCTGCAACAAAACCTAAGGGTCTGCAGCTGAGACAAAACTCCAACAGATCCAAACTCCAAACAACGAGGAGAAAGGCCTGCAGGTCATTTCCCCCCAGTGATACCTCCCAGTGATAACTACAACAAGACTGTGCACCCAGCCTTCAAAGGCATACAACAAGAGTGTCCACCCCAGGTGATTGGGGAGGCTGAATCACTGGGCCCTATATAGGACACCTAGCACAGAAAGCCAAAATGCGGAGAC
>PVJC01007039.1:0-11820 GCA_004026665.1 Murina feae
TCTCTCTCTCTCTCTCTCTCTCTCTCTCTCTCTCTCTCTCTCTCTCTTTCTCTCTTCCTCACCTGAGGATATGTTTCCATTGATTTTTACAGAATGTGGAAGAGAAGGGAAAAACAGAGAGAACATCAAAGTGAAAGGAACACTGATTGGCCTTCTGCATATGCCCTGACCTGGGCCCCGGCCAGGGAGGAGCCTGCAACCTAGGTACTGGCCCTTGGTCACAACTGAACCGAGACCCTGCAGTCAGCAGGCTGACGCATTATGCACAGAGCCAAACCTGCTAGGGCAGGATATGACATTTCTTAGCCCTCCAGCAGTAGACCTTTCTCCAGGAGTGAAGTGGAAAAACCCTAGATTGCCTTTAGGGATTCTTATTACCCAAGTTACTAAGAATATTACCAGTGACATGCAGGGAGCTTAGCCACTGAGCAGTCAGAGAAGGTGTTTCCTCTCTAGTTCACTCCGATCACCGGCTCCACCCCTGCCCCTCCAATCCTAGCTCCACCCCTGCCCAAGCCTGCAGTCTCTGCCTGAGGCTGAAGGCCTGGGCAGAAGACCCCTAAGCCCCTCTGATTGCTGGCTTCACAGAACCTAGGCCTCTGCAATCACCAGCTCTGATCCTGCCCCCTCCCATCGCCTGCTCTGCCCTTGCCCCACTGGCAGCCTGTGGCCAAGACTATAGGCCTGGGCAGGGGACCCCCAGACCCCTGCTTTGCTGGCTCCACCGGTGCCCAGACCCCTGAAATTGCAGGCTCCACCCCTGCCCCTCCGATTGCTGGCTCTGTGGAGCCCAGGCCCCTGTGATCTCCAGCCTTGCCCTTGCCCAGGCCTGAGGCCTCTGGCCCAGTCCTTATGCCTGGGTAGAGCACCCTCATACCCCTCTGATCACTGGCTCTGCCCTTGCCCATGCCTGAGGCCTCTAGCAAAGGCCTGTGGCCTGGGCAGGGGACCCGCAGCCCCCTCTGATCACCTGTTCTGCCCCTTGGGCCCCCACCACCTGCCTGGCTAACAGGCCTGACCACTTCAGTGACAGAGTTGAGCCGGACTGGGTGCCGCCATCTTGTGGCTACAGAGGCGGCCATCTTTGTTATGGAGTGATGCCTAATTTGCATATTACTCTTTTATTAGATAGGATGTGGCTATGGGCGCCACCATCTTGTAGCTATTGGTGCCACTATCTTGTGGCCATGGGGGAAGCCATCTTCGTGACAGAGTGACACCCAATTTGCATATTACTCTTTGATTAGATAGAACTAGAGGCCTGGTGCATGAAATTCGTGCACGGGTAGGGTCCCTAGGCCTGGCTGGCCATCAGGGCCTATCTGTGGGGTGACTGGCAGTGTGGTCAGGGGCCCCCATTGTCACCTGCCTTAGCCGTCCTGGCACCACCTGCTTGCTGGCTTCACCCCTTGCTGCTGGTCACCTCCCTCTGTGGGACGATTGGTAGGGTAATCAGAGAGGCCCCTCTCACACCTGCCTTGGCTGGCTTGGGGCCTGTGGGCTGGAGGCAGTTCCTGCATTGAGCGTCTGCCCCTCAGTGGTCAATTCGGATCATAGCGACTGGTAGTTCTGCCATTTGGTCAATTTGCATATTAGGTTTTTATTATATAAGATTATCTAAATTCAGAAAAGATCACTATTTTAAGTCTGTATCTCAAGAACCACATAACACACCAAATTCAGCTGCCCTATCAAAAGTACCATAAACCTTAAAAATAAATGTCTTGCCCTGACTAGTTTGGCTCAGTGGATAGAGTGTCAGCCTGCGAACTAAAAGGTTCCAGGTTCGATTCTGGTCAAGGGCATGTACTTTGGTTGCAGGCACATCCCCAGTAGGAGGTGTGCAGGAGGCAGCTGATTGATGTTTCTCTCTCATTAATGTTTCTAGCTCTCTAACTCTCTCCCTTCCTCTCTGTAAGAAATCAATAAAATATATTTAAAAAAATAAATGTCTTAATACACTTATGAGATTGGCTATAATCATAAAGACAGATAATGACAAGTGTAGGTGAGGATGTGGAGAAATTGGAACCATCAGACACTGTTAATGGGAATGTAAAATGGTGCAGCCACTTTGGAAAACAATCTGACAGTTCCTCCAAAGGTTAAACATAGAGTTCCATATGAATTACCCAGGGAATCCATTGCTACATATATACCCAAGAGAAACAAAAACATGTCCACACAAAAACATGTATGTGAATGTTCATAGCAGCACTATTTGTAATAGTCAAAAAGTGGAAACAACCCAAATGCCCATGTTACAAAGTGGATTGACCTTCAAAACACTGTGCTAAGTGAAAGAAGCCAGCCATAAATGACCACATATTGTATGGCTCCATTTATACAAAATGTCCAGAATAGGAACATTTATAAAGTAGAAAGTTTATTAGTAGTAGGCAGGAGTTGAATGTTGAGGGGATACAGTGACTGCTAATGGGCATGGGGTTTCTTTGAGGAGGACGAATGGTTACACAACCCTGTAAATCTACTGAATATCACTGAATTGTATGTGTGTGAATTATATCTCAGTAAAGCTGTTTTTAAAGAAAATAATAAATGTTTTATGAGTGGTTTTAATTAACCAAACTAACAGAAAGGGATGACAGAACACGATATGTCAATTATGCCCAATACTTTCCCATGATCCATGGTGTTTAACACCGTCTGAAAATGATGGCCTTCCTTCTCATTAGGGGGACAGTTCATCTACTATTAGAGTTACATATTTTGTGCTTAAAACCTATTGAAAGAGTACTTTCAAGGATACCTTGGGAACTTTTTTCTTGAGAACCTGGATTGGCTGTAGTAAGTCAGCTGAGCCATGAAGAGTTAGGTCAGACAGTACTAACTGGCAGACCTCTGGCTTTCTCTGACACAAAGACGTTTCATGTGACTAACACTGTTTTTAAAAGTTGGATTTTTTCAGCTCTAGATGGTTTGGGTCAGGGGATAAAGCACAGGCCTGCGGACCAAAGGGTCCTGGGTTCAATTCCAGTCAAGAGCAGTTCATACCTTGGTTGCAGGCTCCTCCCCGGTCCAGGCCCTGGTCAGGACTTGTGCAGAGAGCAACCAATCGATGTGTTTCTCTCACATTGATGTTTTTCTCTGTCTTTCCCTCTCTCTTCCACTCTCCCTTATAATCAACAGAAAAATATCCTTAGGTGAGGATTAACAACAACAACAAAAAACATTGATTATTTCACATTAAAAAAATCCAGCCCTAACTGGTTTGGCTCAGTGGATAAAGCGTCGGCCTGTAGACTGAGGGGTCCCAGGTTTGATTCCAGTCAAGGGCATGTACCTTGGTTGTGGGCCCATCCCCAGTAGGGAGTGTGCAGGAGGCAGCTGATCAATGTTTATCTCACATTGATGTTTCTAATTCTCTATCCCTCTCCCTTCCTCTCTGTAAAAAAATCAATAAAATATATTTTTTTAAAAATCCAGATATTTGGCTTTTTTGGAAAAATCAGAAATCTAAAAGCTTGGATCCACGTTTTGGCAGGGTAGCAATCTTCCCTTACAGGGGTAAGTGTTCTGTAGTTTTCTACAGTGCCCATCATTCCCTAATCATTCTACCTGACTGACCCACTGATGTCACCTGCCTGGAACCTGTAGTGGGGACCTGTGACTATGACCTGTGATTCTGAATTTTTCGTCATCAGAGATTTCTTTCATAGGAAACATGTATTATCATCACACAGAACACAGAGTGGGAAACTGAACTAGAAGGGACCCTTGAGTGAGAAACAGAACCATTTTGGTGACATCATTGGTAGCGTGAACTGATGAGGAACAGAGAATCTGTCTGTGCTGCACAGGATGTCTTATGGCTCAGACAAAAGACTAGAAAATAAGCTTTATTTATCATGTGTCTCTTATGTGCTGAGCACTATTTATTTATTAGATTATATTTATTAGATTATTTCATTTAGTTCTCACAGTGATCCTACTGGCCAGAATACTATCCCTCTTTTACAAATAATGCTAAGGAGGCTCAGAGATATAGTGAGCTTTCCAAGGTCACACAGCTACTATAAAAGAGCAATATTGATCCAGTTCTGACTCTGAAGCTAAAGTTTTCTCTACTAAGCCACATGACCTCCCAGTTATTAGCCTTGCTAATAAAATGAACATTGATCACATTTTCCCCCTAAGTATACCTCATCTTTTCATGGGAGTCCTGACACAAGTTTATAACCTTGCTTTCAAGGTTTTAGAATAGGATCCATACATGTTGTGGATGTAAAAATTGGAGAAAGTTTCATGAAACAATACCTACCATTATTGTGATGGGAGTCTGATTCTTTTCCCCTTAAAATCGTAAGTTTACTTTCAAACCCACCAGTGGGCCTTACCATTAGCAAAAACTGCACTGAAGCTACAGTAAATAAGCCCTGTTTACCATCAGGGGTGACATCTACCCTGATGGACAAGTGCTGGTGCTGCAGGCTGGTTGGACAGAACTGAAGAGAAGAGCAGGTCGGAGAGGTGCCCAGCATCCAGAGTTCCCCAGCACACTCAACAAGGCTGGTGCCAAGGCTGTGGAACTGCCCAGAGAAAGACTCTGAAAACAGGAAAGAAGAGTGCCACGCTCTGCCAGGGAGACCTCAGATAAAACCCAGCATTCCAGGCCAGAGACCCAGGAAATGCAAAGAAGATGCCTGCAAATCCTGAGGCCTAGGAGAGAAATCCTAGCCGACCTGATAAATACCTTTCTCACTCGGGTGAGGCTCTTCCCAACTCAGATTTGCCAGTGGGGAAGTGGATCCATTGGGAAGTCAGCCTCATATCCCAAGGGTCCAGGCCTTTTTATTTAAAACAACAACAACAACAACAACAACAACAACAACAAAACACTGAGCACCCAAAATGGCTTGTGGAGCTAAATAGAAGGGGCCTGCCTATCTGTACCTGTTGTTCAGAATAAAAAAAAAAAAATCAACAACAAAAACCATGTAGGCTTTTCCCGGATGGTTGCTGTTGATCCTTGTTCTAGGTTTCTTTTTGACTTTCAAAGACAGAAATAAGGGGGTAGGAAGGAGATAGTGGGATTTAGTATATTAGCATAGCACTACCAGCAAATCAATACTTATATTTGGAAATGAAATCTGCCTTAGAAATAATCATGGCATTTGACCAGTAATTTTGCTTCTAGGAAATATTTAGAAAATAATAATCAGAAATAAGTAAAAAACACAAAGATTTGAATAATTACAGCATTATCTATAATGTGGAAACAACCTAGATGTCCAATGAAAGGGCTTGGTTCAATAAATGTTGATCCATCCTGATACTAGATTACTATTATGCCACTATCAAATTGTTATGAATAATAAATTTAATGTCCATGTAATATTCATAATATCTTATTGTGATAAAAACAATTTCAGAAAAAAAAAACACTGGTTAAAATAAAAGTGTATAGGTGAATCCAAAAAATATTAGAAGAATATATTTAAAAATATTAATAGTAGCCCAGCTGGCGTACTCAGTGGTTGAGCATCAACCTATGAACCAGGAGGTCACAGTTTGATTCCCAGTCAGAGCACATGCTCGGGTTTGTGGGCTCGATCCCTGGTAGCTGGTGTGCAGGAGGCAGCCAATCAATGATTCTCTCTCATCATTGATGTTTCTATCTCTCTCCCTCTCCCTTCCTCTCTGAAATCAATAAATATATAAAAAATATTAATAGTTTTCATTTATGGTGAAAAATATTAATAGTATTCATTTATGGAATAGTATTCATTTATTCATTTTCTCCTTATACTCTTCAATATTTCCCCAGTTTTGTACAATCAATTTATATTATTTTAAAAATTAGAATAAAAAAACTCTAAATTTTTTGTGTGTGTTTGTGTAGCTACAGGACTTGACTAAACATCTCTCTTGCACTTTTTTTTTTTTAAACTGAACTTATTGGGGTGACATTGGTTAATGAAATGATATAGGTTTCAGGTGTACAATTCTATATAAAAATTCAAAATTTTTAAGAGAAGGAATTAGTTAATAAAAGACTCAAAGATTTAGACCATTTAAAAAAATTCAGACTTCATTACTGTAGAAACTCTTCCCTACAAGGAAACATACAACATCTATAAAGATCATGTATATTTATTCTAGCCCTAAAGTCACCAAAGCACCTCCAAGGTGACTGCCTTGATAACACAAATCAGAATCAGGTAACTGTCTACTTGAGAACTTGTACTTCTCATCTCTAGTGATGTGTCTTCCTTAATAGCTATTCCTTTTTTCCCCATAATTGGGTCCTGAATCATCACCTCTTTACTTCCGGAATCTCTTAGGGCCTCAACAGTCAACTCCCTGTGGAGCTTTAACCTTTGTCTCTATGTAAATGACCCTAAGATTCCCTTTCAGTCTTAGGCTCTATCCTGGACCCAACACTTACCAGCTTCTCTGGCTCACCAGTTTGCTCTCTAAACCACACCTCTTTCCAATTTCTTTCCTTGCCTAGTTCCTATACTGGCTCCAGTTCCTGGGGTCCAGTTCCTGGGGTCCCCTTCTTCTTTTCTCTCACATCAAATTCTATAACACCATGTCACCCTACTTTTGAATCTCTTTTATTTTCCCCCGTTTTTATTGCCCACAACTCAATTCTGCCATTTATTATTTGGTGGTTTAGAATGGAGGTTTTAGAACTAGACATCCATGGGTTAAAATCCTATCCCTGTCTAGCAGTTACACCTTGGACAAAGTGAATTAACCTCTCTGAGCCTTAGCTGCTTCTGTAAAATGTACAGCACCCTTTCAAAGGGGAGCTGTGAGTTTAAAATAGCTCATAACAGAGCTGAGCCTAGTATGTAAATTGTTTCAAATGCTGTAAATGATCAACCGATTGTTGGCTGTTTATTTTAGGTTACTTTTTTAAATTGGCATTAATTTTTTTTCTGATGAAACAAAGTCACTGCTTAAAAACTTCCCATTTAATTACAATAATTGTCTTCAAATTAATGACAGTATCTTTACCAGCCTTCAGGGCCCTCCCTAATAAGACAAAATTTCTCTCTTGCTTGCCCTCCCCACTGTTTTCCTAATTTCCAATCAAACTGGACCTTGTACTGTCCTATCTTCAAGCCTCTGGTCACACTTTCTTTTGGTTGTACTGTCCTTGCGCCTTCTCTCCAGCCCGTGACCCCTCCCAACCCTGCTGCTAAAATCCAACCTGCCCTTTAAAACCTTCCCAAACTTTATTAATTCTCAACTTGATGAGCTTTCTTTTATTTTTGAATTCTGTTGCTTTTGGTTGTTCCTTTCTAATGGCTTTTATGGTGTTATAAATATAACAGCAATATACTAGTATGTATTTTATAACCTATTTAAATATAATACATACTAGGGGCTCGGTGCACAAAAATTTGTGCACTCGGGGGTGGGAGGGGCCCTCAGCCTGGCCTGTGCCCTCTCACAGTCTGGGACCCCTTGGGGGATGTCCACCTGCTGGCATGCCTGGCCAGCCTGGGTTAGGGGCTGATGGCTGTTTGCAGGCTGGTCAAGCCCCCCAGTGGGAACCCTCACCGCATGATGGTGTGGCCAGCCTGGGTGAGGGGCTGAGGGCCGTTTTCAGGCTGCCTACAACTGCTATTGACCCAACATCCCAGCGAGGCTGACTGGAATCAGGTTTCTGGGGTTTATTTATCTTCTATAATTGAAAATTCGTTGCTTTGAGCAGAGGCCCAGCCGGCCAAGGCAGACAGTTTCCTTCAAACATAAGCCTCCTGTTTGCTCTAGCTCCGTGGCTGCCGGTCGCCATCTTGGCTGGGTTAATTTGCATAGAGCAGCTCTGATTGGCTGGTGGGTGTGGTTTGGCTGGTGGGCATGGGTTACGTGTCTCTGAGTGATGGTTAATTTGCATATTACTCTTTTATTAGATTAGATTATGTTGTCTTACTCATCTTTGTTTCTCCAGCTTTCTCCTTTCATGGATACTCAATAAATGTTAGGAAAATGTGAAGGTCACATTCAATTTTCTGTACACACCTATCACATTGTTGATACTCAGTTTTAATACCGTATGTCCAGAATTCTCTTCCCTTCATGGATTAATTACATTCTAGAATGCTGACTTAAGCAGCATGAAGCAAAGCATATGGTCATGTTATCATTTTTGTTGGTCAAAATCAGTTAATACTGGCAACTTCATGTGGTTCAATTCTATTTGGGTTGGCCCCTATCCTGATGTCTTTGGGCAATGTTTTTATGATCAGCTGTTTTAACAATTTTTTTTTTTTTTTTGCTTTTTACTGTGTGAGGTTCAGAAGCTTGTAAACACATTTGTTTTAATTCATGTATATTATTTAAAATCTTTAAAGTCAAAACAATAATGCCAAATTTCTACACGGCTGTATTTATGTGGCAACAAAGTTGCTTTTTGAGATTAACACATATTTTTCCCTACATATTACCAAATACCACAAAAGTTTATGAACTCCCCCAAAATATTATCATTTTTTGTGTAGATATTTACTTTGACACCAAAAATATGTGCTTATTGAATTCACTGAGTTCAATCTAAGTTTTAGATTCAGATGAGAGCAGTTTGGAGTGACATGAAAGGACTCCAGCTGCAGTGTGAGGCTAGGAGTGCTCAAACAGGGGAAGTAAAGCAGGCCAACTTGCAAGGCCCAGGAAGGGCCTACTGTCCTATCCCACGGTCACTCCGCTCATTGCTGGTTCCTAGTACCATCACTTTCCCTTTCTCCCTCCTCCCCCTCCCCTACTCCTTTTTCTCTCAACAATAGTTCCAGCTCCACAAACACAGAGCTTAAAGCACCTCATTCATGGGATTTATACTTGCCAAGTGGCTTTGGGGAACAAGCTTTTCTCAAGCCCAGACATCAAAAGGCACTCATTTAAGCACTTGAGGGAGAAATAGTAACTGAGGAAATTCATTATCTCATCCCAAGCAGAAAAATGGATTTTGTGAGGCTATCTCTATGGTTTCCTGCCTTTTAAAAGACAGTCTCTTGCCCAACCAGCATGGTTGAATGGTTTAGCCTCAACCTATGAACCAGGAGTTCACAGTTGAATTCCTGGTGAGGGCATATGTGGGCTCCATCCCCAGTGGGGGGCATGCAGGAGGCAGTCGATCAATGATGATTCTCTCATCATTGATATTTCTATCTTTCTCCCCCTCTCCCTTTCTCTCTGAAATCAACACACACACACACACACACACACACACACACACACACACAGTCTCTTTCCTGTCTTTTTTTTTACCTTTCCTAAAGAAATGTAAACTTTTTTTCAGACAGAAACTATATCAGAGGGTGGCATATCATCTTCAAAAGGTATGTGCCTATTAGTGACAATTGGAAGACTCAAAGAACATTTTTATGTGGCTATAAATTCTTCAGTGTCTAAAACTGAACTTCATACCTTTTTCAGAGGGATTTTTGGGTGGAGCAAAAATAATACAAATGAGGTTAGAAGAGGAACTACTAGAGCAATGGAAGGAAAGGATGCCAGAAGGGGAAAGGGGAAGGCTAAAGAAGTGGAAGCCAGTGCCAAAGTGGAAACTCAGAAATGCTCCTTGAGTCTGTCTAACATCTGAGAAAGGTACCTGGGGGAGTTAATGGACCTTCATTGCAAGGTTAGATGCTATGCACATCCAGAAAGACTTATAAGAAAGAATTTACATGACAATCTCCAAAAGCTGAAAGATTTGGAGAGAACTCAAGGCAGAAAACCTGCATTTTTCTTAAGAGAGGTGCCAATCACATCATAGCTTAGAACTACAAGATTGAAGGAACTGAGCAGAGCAAAGTCAGTCTCCAAAGGAAGGAAAGCTAATGTCTTACTCATTAACCAGTATTCCAGCTCCATTATCATATTCTAAGTCTTAAATGCACTACTATAGACACATATTGGTGTCACAAGCTTTAGGTTAACATTTCTCTTGTTGATGAGAAAGAACTGATGTTTAGACACCTGAAGGAGCTCTTTCAGACAAAACTTTCGCTTACTTAGAAAAATCCTAAATTCATTTCAATCCCTTCCCTTCCTCTCTTCTCTCCCTTTCTATTTATTGTCTAACAAATTAAAACACACACACAAAACCAGGTATTAGGAAGATGGTAAAATTAAGGGGAACATGGAGCTTCCTTTATCGGAGTGAGAAGGCAGTGTTGTTCACGGATGGGGGCCGAGATGGGAGGGCAATCGGAAACTAATATTTCCTGGGCATTTGCCATCTGCTAGGCACCATTACTATTCTCAAAGCAAGTCCTTGGAGTGGCTGCTACTTTCCTATTTTACAGAAGAGGAAATTTAGGTTGCCTAGGCTAACCCAGTTAGTCCCCCTGGCTCCAAGGCCCTTTTCATGATGCCCTACATGATGTTTCCTTCTAGTCTGTACTTTGGCAATAAAAACCAATATTCACAGCCCTGGCCAGTTTGGCTCAGTGGATAGAGTGTCGGTTTATGGACTGAAGGGTCCTGGACTTGACTAAGGTCAAGGGGATGCAGCGTTCCCTGCCCTAGTCGGGGCACGTGTGGAAAGCAACCAATCGATGTGTCTCTCTCACATCGCAATGTTTCTGTCTCTCTGTCTCTCCCCCTCCCTTCCACTCTCTTTAAAAAGCAATGGAAAGCCCTAGCTGATTTGGCTCAGTGGGTAGAGTCTCAGCCTGAAAACTGAAGGGTCCCGGGTTCGATTCTGGTCAAGGGCACATGTCCAGGTTGCAGGCTTGATCCCCAGTAGGGGACGTGCAGGAGGCAGCCAATCAATGATTCTCATCATTGATGTTTCTATCTCTCCCTCTCTGAAATTAATAAAAATACATTTTTAAAAAATCAATGGAAAAATATCCTTGGGAGATTAACAATAACAAAATTACATCCAGTAATCACAAAAAACTACCCTCCAAAGGTAGCAAAGTGACAGCTGTAGCAAAAATGGTGCAACCACTGCCTTCTTCTAAGATCCATGTGGGAAAAGAGAAAACTGATGTACTTTACTGAGTATTGAGGAGAAGCCATATGGAATGGAAGACAATCAGTGAATGTAGCCAAGGGGCAGCGCCCCAGCACTTTTTACCCAAAGTCAAGTGGGCCAAGTAGGCACAAAAAACTCACTTCACTCTTTTTATGTATATACTAGGAGCCCGGTGCACGAAATTCATGCACAAGGGAGGGTGGGGGTCCCTCAGCCCAACCTGCCCCGTCTCACAGTCTGGGACCCCTCAGAGGATGTCCTACTGATGGCCACAGTCTGACAGGAGCCATGTGTGTGTGTGTGCGTGTGTGAGTGTGTGTGTCCCCGCTGGGGGCCTGCCCCCAGCCGCATCAGCGGCTCAGAGCAGTTGCAGTGTGTGTGTGTGTGTGTGTGTGTGTGTGTGTGTGTCTGTCTGTCTGTCTGTCTGTTGAGGGCCTACCTCCAGCCACACCACAGAGGCTTGGAGCAGGCACCCCTCTGTGTTGATCTCTCAGGCTCCTGGTCTTGCCTGCATGTTGCCTCCCTTGAGCTGTGGCCAGGGATGGGTGCAGCCTGCCAGCCACACTTGCCTGCTCACAGATCACTCCCGCCGAGAAGAGGAGGCCCTGCTGGGGGCTGCCCGCGGGTCGCCCGCACTTTTGCTCTCTTGCTCTCAATAGCCACCCCGGCCGGGAGAAGGCCCTGCTGGGGGCTGCCCTGTGGCTGTGCTTGCCTGCTCCAGGGCAGTGAGACCTGTTCACGTGTTGCCAAGGTAATACCTGCTGGGCTCACATTGCCAGGGTGATGCAGCCAGCGTCCTGCCCCACTGCTATGGGTGCCACCATCTTTGTCTTGGAGTGATGGTTAATTTGCATATTACTCTT
>PVJC01007039.1:11920-53006 GCA_004026665.1 Murina feae
CTGTCCCCACCAGCCTGGTTGCCCCCAACTGCCTCCCCTGCCAGCCTGGTCACCCTTAACTGTCCCCCACCCCCACTGGCCTAATTTCCTTTACTGCCCGCTCTGCCAGACTGGTCATCCCAACTGCCCCTCCGCTGGCAATCAGCCCCCAACTACCCTTCCTGCCAGCCTGGTCACCCCACGCAGCCTGCTGTTCAGTTGTTTGGTTGTCTCTCACTAACTCCCCTGCTGGACTTGTCACCCCACACAGCCTGCTGTTTGGTCGTTCATCTGGTTGTTTCAGTCATGGTGGCCTCTGGCTTTTTATATATTAGGATTTAAATTGATTTCAGAGAGGAAGAGGGAGAAAGAGATAGAAACATCAATGATGAGAAAGAATCACCAATCAGCTGCCTCCTGCACACCCCCCACTGGGGACTGAGCTCGAAACCCAGGCATGTGCCCTGACTGGGAATCGATACCTCCTGGTTTATAGGTCAATGCTCAACCACTGAGCCACACTGTCTGAACCCCACTTCATTCTTAGAATAGTCCCTCATCATTCTGAGTCCACCAGGGCTTGGAAACTTGGCACTGCTTTATGATGGCCCTGAGACACAGGACTTCATTTACCTTTGCACTCATCATTACAACTTCTCATGGTGCTCTCAAGCTCAGATGCTTGGCCTAGAAACCTGAGTTTCATCATTGATTCCTCCCTTTCCCCAACTCCCTACAGTCAACAAATCAAGTTCTGAAGATTCTCCCTCTGTAATTGGTATTTCTGATCTAACACTTTCCTCCATTTCAAAGGCCACCATATTAGTTGAAGCCACTGTCTCTTGCTTGGTCTACTCCAACGCTTTCTAACAACCTAATACGCCTGGCCTTAGCTTTAAAAAACTCCAATTGATTTTTCTAAAGTAAATATAATAATATGATCATGGTATTCACCTACTTTGAAAATCCCTCTATGACTTTCCATTGTCTTCAAGAGAATGTTCAAACTCCTTAGCAAAGCATCCTAGGACATTCATGGTCAGCCCCTGCTTTTCTCCAACCCCAAGCTCCCAGCTCCCACCATCTATAACCATTAGGAGGTGCTGAAGCATATATGCTTCCTCAGTCAGAAAAATCCATCTATTCAACTCCTGCTTGTCTTTCAGTTTGAGCCCAACCATGGGTGGCGTTCCCCTAAATGCTCCCACGGCATTCTGAGCCTACTCCTCTCTTGGCATTCTCAATCAGGCCTGCAACTACCTGAGTCTGTAGTGTTCTAGTTTGCAAACTCCTCAAGGGCAGGGTGGCCTTAGTCACAATGTCTCTCAACATCTAGCCTAGTGCCTGGCCTATAGTAGCCACTCAATCCATGAGTAAATATATGAGTCTAATCATGACTTTGCCACCAACTACTGTATAATTTGATACTGAAATTCACAGTAAAACCAAATGCTAAGTCTCCACATTCTTCGAGGAGGATTTTCACCTTGTTCCTCACTCGCCATCCCACACCAGCTGCTCCCCTCTCCCAGCAATCAGGATGAGCATAAATGTTGTTCTGTCTTTGTTTTCCAACATTTTAAAAAATGACATGAAAGTGGAAATATACAATGTATTATTTATTTCTGTAGATGACTCTTGTTCCAGGTGATAAACAGCAAGGGGGATACACAGCCAAAAATTCTCTCAAAGATGTGTGAACATGCAAAAAAGTGGGAGACAGGTATTCATGTGGCAAAGACTTGGGAGAAAAGACTACAAATGAACTCATAAGATGATGGCTTCTGAACTCCTTCTTATAACACAGGAAAGGCATCTTGGAAACAGGTGGCAGCCCCAAAAGGCAATTCAGTTTTGCTGCTGCCATCACAAAGCCATCACACTGTGGGGGATGGTGAGGAAGCACACAGAAAACACCCTAACCCTGACTTAAGTACATGCTATTTTCTTCAGAGCTAAGGGCCTGAGAAGGGTAACAAAAGAGAAGGTTAACAAAATAAGAGCAATTTGAGACTATCTAAATAAAAGCATATGTACTATCTAATCTAATAAAAGAAAAATATGCAAATTAACCCCACTCCATTATGCCTAAGCCACGCCCACCAGCCAAGCCACGCTCACCAGCCAATCAGAGTGACTGCATGCAAATTAACCCAGCCAAGACGGCGGCCAGCAACCACAGAGCTAGAGCAAACAGGAAGCTTCTGTTATACCAGAAATGGAGGAAACTGCCTGCCCAGGCCGGCTGTGGTCTCCTCTTAGGGCAACAAAGTTTTAATTATAGAAGCCATGGAGCTCAAGCAAACAGGAGGCTTCGTTGCCTGTCTAGGCAGGCTGTGGCCTACACTCAAGGCAACAAAGTTTCAATTATAGAAGATAAATAAACCCCAGAAACCTGATTCTAGCCAGCCTCGCTGGGACCTTGGGTCAATGGGAGCTGTGGCCAGCTTGCAAACAGCCCTCAGCCCCTCACCCAGGCTGGCCAGGCACCCCAGTAGGGATCCAAACCCTGAAGGGGCTGTGGCCAGCCTGCAAACAGCTATCAGCCCCTCACCCAGGCTGCCCAGGCACCCCAGTAGGGACCCAAACCCTGAAGGGGCTGTGGGCAGCCTGAAATGGCCCTCAGCCCCTTACCCAGGCTGGCCACACCACAATGGGGTGAGGGTCCCCACTGGGGAGCTTGGCCAGACTGCAAACAGCCATCAGCCCCTCACCCAGGCTGGCCAGGCATGCCAGCAGGTGGACATCCCCCAAGGGATCCCAGACTGTGAGAGGGCACAGGCTGGGCTGAGGGCCCCATCCCCCACCCGAGTGCACAAATTTTTGTGCACTGGGTCCCTAGTAAAGAAAATAAAAGACAGCAGATCTGCAATCAGTAAAACTCAAGAAAAAGAGGCAGTATAAAGTTAATTCAATCATATAAAGCAGAGATAGGGTGAACTTATATGACTAGAAATTGCAGTGCTCCTTAAAGTGTGATCAAAGTAATTTAGGGACAACTTCAGGGAAATGCTATTCTACAACAGTATTTCAAATGCTATTTTCTATTTATTACTAAAGGAGATTTATGGGATTTTAAGAGTTTTCAAACTCTTATCCCCACTCCAAAGTTTTAGATGAAGGAAGTAGGTTCATAAATGTCTTGCCCAGGGTCATATATCACCTTATGGCAGAGCTACAGACTAAAGCCATGACTCCTAACTCCTAGCCTAACGAATGTTCTTTCCTTTAATTATCCTATAAAATAAAAGCCTAATATGCTAAGTGTCCGACAGTTTGTTCAACTATCTGACCAGTCTGTATGACGCGCACTGACCACCACAGGGCAGATGCTATGACCGGTAGGTTAGCTTGCTACTGGGGTCTGGCCAGTGGAGACTGGACAAGAGTGGCCGGACACACCTTGGAGTCCTCTCGTGGTCCCTCCCTGGCCCCAGTAGTGCACAGTGGGGTCCCTCAGTGTGGCCAGTGCCCTCTCGCAATCCGGGACCCCTCAGGGGATGTTGGAGAGATGGTTTTGGCCCGATCCCCGCAGGCAAGGCTGAGGGACCCCACTGGTGCACGAATCTGTGCACTGGGCCTCTCGTTTAATATAAATACACTGTGACAGATGATTGAAGCTCCAAATAGAGATGTTAGATACAAGGCCAGATCAATAAGGTGTTGTTAAGGAAAGCAGAAGGCTGTGTGGAATGACCCTGAAAGTTTGATGCCAACACTGTAGAGAGGAACAATGTTTTCTCACAAAATCATCCTTAGTGCCACAGTCAGAGGCAGGAGACTGTCTGGATGACCTGTTGATCTAAATTGATTTGAGTTTCTTACTTAGAGCACTTCATTCCTGAACTCAGATGAATGACCCATACTGTCTACATGGCAGAGTATAGGCTGGTTCACTTTGCTGCACTACCTTCAAGGTTGGATGTCCAAGCCAATTCTAGGCACCCTTGGAATATTGAGATCAATGGAATTCTACTAACATTTGCATGGTGGAGAGGGGAGACAGCTGCCAATGGAAGTGGTATGGAGGATGGGAGGGCTATGCATCCTAGAAAGTTCTAATGCTGCTTCTGCTGGGAGTCCAGTAATCAAAATGCTGGTATCTAGGGAGACGGGGAAAGGGAAATATCTTAAGTATTCTAGTCCTCCCCTTTTGGCGCTGCAGAAGCAAGAGAAAATAAAGCAGGGGAACCTGCTGAACAAGACCGTCAAGACTGCTCTCTTGTTGTTAAGACCTCCCCCTGCTAGCAGCAGCTTGATGGTTCTTCCTTCCTAGCAGAGGAGGGCAAGGACCAAAGACCTGAGCAAACAGGATGCCTATTTGCCAAGATCTCCAGGGAAGTGCTGGGGAATGCTGTGAGAGGGAGCAAGCTTGAGCTCCGTCCTTCTGGGCTGGGTTGACGTATGTAAATGCCTAAACAACACAATCATGGGAAGAAAAGGAAGCAGCTCAAACAAGTATTCTGCAGAGGTGTGCAGCACGGGGATCAGATCCCAAAACTTGATTCCCAAAGGGAAAAAAGCCCCATATCACCTTTTCTTCATGCTTGCCTTCTTTCCCCTGGCTCATTTTAATGAAAAGGTGGTTCTAATGGGAGAAAAAAAGTATAAGGAATATGACAGTGAGAGATCTGAGTAATCTGAGCTTGGACCGGCAAGGCGAGATCAACGCAGGTGAGCGAGAGGCGTGCGAGCTCCTGCTTCTGGGAGCGATCTTGGTGTCTTTCCCTCCAACACCCTGCAGAATGAGGAAGTGGCTGTTTCCCACTACCTACAACCTCTATACACCAATCGTCTGTGCTGTGCAGAGGCATGAGTTTTGCATTTAGCACTTTGCGTTGATGTTTTCATCTTCAAGGAAGGGGATAAAAGCAGATCACAGGAGACGGCTTTGTTGGACACAGTTCTTTAAGTGGTGACCTGAGGGATACCTTTTCACACGTTCTCTTCAGGAAGGGATCAGGACTCACGTGAATTTAGATAAAAATTTGCAGAAAAAATAAGCCTCTGAACTGAATTCTGACTTGGTGATTTCTACTAACCTATATATAAACTTTGTGTAACTCAGTATCTAAGGCATACAGTATCTTTTCATTGTAGGAATGAAGCTAAATGACTTTTCCCCCTTATTATTTTCCCCCTTCATCTTTCTAAGAGCTGCCATATCTATTTTATTTTATGGTGTAAAAAAATGTTGCATTTGGTATTCTGTAAAGGGGAAATGAGAAAATTTATTAAAAAGTGCAGAAAATAGTACCATGTGCTTAGAAAATAAGACGTAGGAACTGTTAAGATTGGGAAAACACCAGCTACTATGGCAGGGAGAAGACATTTTTGCCAAATTTAGAATCCACTTGAAAATCACAGTTCTAAGTTTAGAACTGAACTAAAAAACTTAAGCTCACATTGCATTTGGCATTGGTCAAAAAAAAAATTCTAAGATACTAATTAGAGGGGAAAAATGTGTTCTCTTAGTAGTTCTAGGAGCTGGGAATTATTTTCAAACAAATTCTTTATTGGCTCAATGGATGGGCCTGCAATTAGAAAAGAAACATTTTTTTCTAATTAAGTTTTCCTGACAAAATAACGATTTAAAACCAAGGGGGAAACATTTTGCCAAAGTCTTTAGGGAGTTATAGAATTATTGTGTAACCTTTGGACCTGACCGAATATACCAGGTGGTTGTACAAACTTTGTTTATATGCTCAATTGTGTCCAAAACAGAAGTATATCCTATTACTGATGAACTTTATTATTATTTTTAATATGTTTTTATTGATCTTAGAGAGAGAGGAAGGGAGAGGGATAGAGAGATAGAAACATTGATTAGAGCCTGGCTGGCATGGCTTAGTGGTTGAGTATTGACCTGTGAACCAGGAGGTCACGGTTTGATTCCCAGGCACATGCCTGGGTTGTGGGATTAATTCCCAGTAGGGGGCAGGCTGAAGGCAGCCGATCAATGATGAATCTCTTTCATCATCGATGTTTCTCTCTCTCTCTCTCTCTCTCTCTCTCTCTCTCTCTCTCTCTCTTTCTCTCTCTCTACCTTCCTCTGTGAAAGAAGAGGATGTTAGTGTTGCTAACATCTCGGGAAATTTTTCTGTCAATATTTTTGTGTGTGTGTTTTGCTTTTGTTGCTGCTTGTTATCATTAAATGGGTTCCATCCCTAATGTGGGGTGTGCAGGAGGCAGCTGATCCATGATTTTCTCTTATCATTGATGCTTCTATCTCTCTCTCCCTTCCTCTCTGAAATTAATAAAAATATATTTTAAAAAATAATTGCAAAGTATGATAGAGGTGTTCGTGTGTCTGATTTGGCTATCAAGTATGAAATGGCAAAATTGACAATTAGCACAATTTTAATACATAAAGAGGCCACCAAGAGTGCTGATGTTGCTAAGGGTGTAAAAATGCTCACAAAACAATCACAGAAAATTGTAAAGGTAGAAAATTTGTTGTTGATTTGCATAAATGAAAAGCGGTTATCCAGTGATAGCATTTCAAAGGCAATGATATGTAAAAAAGTGAAGATGCTGCATATTGATCTCCTGAAAGACAACCCTGGAACTAGTACTGAAAGTGATTTACTTAAGGCTAGAAGGGGGTGGTTCAATACATTTTAGAAAAGAAATGGCATTCACAGTGTAGTGAGGCATGGGGAGGCTGCCAGTTCTAACAAAGTCGCTGTTGACAATTTCATGACAGAATTTCAAGAATACGTACAGGCCAAGGGATTTGTTCCCCAACAAGTGTTCAGTTGTGACGAGACAGTTCTCTTCTAGAAGAAAATGCCAATGAGAACCTACATGACACAGAAGTCATTGCCAGGACACAAGTCAATGAATGATAGGCTGATGTTATAGTTGCATGGGATTATGAGTAGAGACTTTAAATTGAAGCCTTTACTTATCTACCAGTCTGAAAACCTGAGAATTTTCAAGAAAATAATGTCATGAAAAACAAGTTGAATGTGATGTGGAGAGCTAAGAGCAAAGCTTGGGTAACCAGGCAATTTTTTATTGAGTGGATTATTGAAGTGCTTGCCCAAAGTGTGAAGAAATAGCTCTGGGAAAAACAATTGCCACTCAGGGCACTTCTTGTAATGGACAATGATTCTTCTCACCCTCCAGGCATGGAGGTCAAGTTGGTGAAAAAGTACAGCTTTAGCCCTAGCTGGTTTGGCTCAGTAGATAAAGTTCTGGCCTGCAGACTGAAGGGTCCCAGGTTCAATTTTAATCAAGAGCACATACCCGGGTTGTGGGCTTGATCCCCAGCAGTGGGTGTGCAGGAGGCAGCCCATCAATGATTCTCTCTCATCATTGATGTTTCTGTCTCTCCCTCTCCTTCTTCTTTGAAATCAATAAAAATATATATTTAAAAAAAGAGTACAGCTTTATCACTGTTAGGTTCTTGCCATCTAACACAACTCCTTTCACCCAGCCCATGGACCGGCAGGTCATTTCTAATTTTAAGAAACAAAGGCACCTTTTTGAAGGTGTCTTGAGGTGACGTCTGAAACTAATTTAACCCTCAAGGAGTTCTGGAAGGAACATGTTAATATCCTCACGAGCTTGATGCTCATAGACAAAGCATGGGGGGGAAGTGTATTCCAGGACCATGCAATCAGCCTGGAAGAAATTGTGGTCTGAGTCTGTTGTTGAAAGAGACTTGGAGGGCTTTGAGGATGAGCCTGTTCTGTAGTGGAGGATATTGTGTCTCTGGGCAAGTCCATGGGCTTGGAGGTGGGTGATGATGACGATGATGATGTGGGGGAGTTGGTGGAGGATCACATCCCTGAGCTGACCACTGAGGAGCTCCAAGACCTTCAGAGGGAGCAGCAACAGATGGCAACTGAGGAGCTCTCTTTAGAGGAAGAGGAGGGAAGGGAGGATACTTCTACTTCACTAATTGGGAAATGAGAAAAAATGCAAAGTTTTATTAAGAAACTAGAGGCCCAGTGCACGAAATTTGTACACTGATAGGGTCCCTAGCAGCCGCCAGCTGCATACTCTCTCCCTTCCCCCAGCTGCTGGCCACTGCTGCCACTGCTGCTGGCTGGTAGGGGCCTCTCTCCCCAAGGCCTCCCTCTCATTACCCCTGCCGGCCCCACCCCCTGGTCAAACTCCTCGTCAAGGGGACAATTTGAATACTATGCTTTTATTATATAGGATATCACCCTCCCTGGCTGGTGTGGCTCAGTGGTTGAGTCTTGACCTATGAACCAGGAAGTCACAGTTGGATCCCCAGTCAGGGCACATGCCTGGGTTGCAGGCTCCATCCCCAGTATGGGATGTGCAGAAGGCACGTGCAAAAGCCAGCCAAATCAATGATTCTCTATCATCACTGATGTTTCTCTCTCTCTCTCTCTCTCTCTCTCTCTCTCTCTCTCTCTCTCTCTCTTTCTCTCTCTTCATGAGTGGGCCTAAGCTGCTTTCTGGCCTCCCTTTGTGGGAGACGACCAGGCTAATCAGGTGAAGCCACCAGCCCCATCACCCTGCTGCTACAGCCACTGCCAGTCACTACAGCCCCAAAGATGTTTTTATTATCAAGGACTCCAGTCCCTTCACCATGAAAAAATGACAACTTTCTTTAGGCATTTTCAAGATGTGTCTTTCATAGGATATGACCTTTCTTTCTTTTTTATCCTCACTTGAGGATATGTTTCCATTGATTTTTAGAGAATGTGGAAGAGAAGGGAAAGACAGAGAGAAACATCAAAGTGAGAGGAATGCTTCGATTGGTTGCCTCTTGCATGAGCCCTGACCTGGGCCCCAGCCAGGGAGGAGCCTGCAACCTAGGTACATGCCCTTGGTCAGAATTGAACCTAGACACTGCAGTCAGCAGGCTGAGGCATTATGCACTGAGCCAAACCGGCTAGGGAAGGATATGACATTTCTTAGCTCTCCAGCAGTGGACTTTCATTTTTTTTTTCTCCAGAAGTGGTGGAAAAACCCTAGATTGCCTTTAGGGATTCTTATTGCCCAAGTTACTAAGAATATTACCAGTGGCATACAGGGAGCTTAGCCAATGAGTGTTAAGAAAAGGTGTTTTCTCTGTAGTTCACTCTGATCACCAGCTCCAGCCCTGCCCCTCCAATCCCAGCTCCACCCCTACCTAGGCCTGTAGCCTCTGGCCTAGGATGCAGGCCTGGGCAGAAGACCCCCTAGCCCCTGCAATGGCCAGCCCCACCCCTTCCCAGGCTGGGGGGTCTTTGCCCGAGGCTGCAGGCCTGGGTAGAAGACCCCCCAATCCCCGCGATCACCAGCTCTGCCCCTTCCCAGGCTCCTGAGATTGATGGATCTGCCCCTCGGCCCCCCCCCCCCAACCTCCCCCACCACCTGCCTGGCTACTTCAGTTGTGGGGCTGAGACAGACTGGGCGCTGCCATCTTAGTTGAGTTAATTTGCATATTTGCTCCTGATTGGTTGGTGGACGTGACTTGTGGATGTGACAGAGTGGGGGGCAATTTGCATATTACTCTTTTATTAGAATACACACACACACACACACACACACACACACACACTAGAGGCCCAGTGCATGAAATTTGTGCATCGGAGAGGGGTCCCTCAGCCCAGCCTGCACCCTCTCACAATGTGGGACCCCTCGGGGGATGTCTGACTGCCAGTTTAGGCCGGTCCCAGGCCTAAACCGGCAGTCGGACATCCCTCTCGTAATCCAGGACCGCTGGCTCCAACTGCTGGACTGCCTGTCTGTTTGCCTGATTGCCCCTAACTGCTTGCCTGCCTGCCTGATCGCCCCTAACCACTCACCTGCCTGCCTGATCTCCTTAACCACTCTGCTTGCCTGCCTGATGCCCCTAAGCATGCGCCTGCCTGCCTGATCACCCCTAACTGCCTCTGCTTCAGCCCCTGTTATGACGGCTTTATCTAGAAGGATGTCCGGAATTATGTCTAGAAGGTCATTCGGCTGTCTGGTTTAATTAGCATATTATGCTTTTATTATGAGAGAGAGAGAGAGAGAGAGAGAGAGAGAGAGAGAGAGAGAGAGAGAGAAATATCACCTCGAAAAAGAAGTAGCAAACCATACATAAACTTGTTCAATGACAATGCAGTATTTCACTTCAGGCAAGTGTTAAAACGCAGGCAAAACAAACATCATTGGATAAGTTTTAATGAGATAGAGGCCCAGTGAGCCTGAAGCAAGTTCTAGTGGAGAGAAGAGTGAAAGAAGCCCAGAAGAACAGCTTCCTGACATTTTCATGAAAGAGGACAACCCTTCCAAAGAGTAACATTCTTCCATCCCTCCTCTCTGTATTTAGTCATCAATAGCTCTCAACATTAAAAGTAAATGCTAGTGTGTGTGTAAATTTTCATTTTTTACTGTATATTTCATTTCTTTTTTTATTTTCATTTACATTTTACTTCCTTTTTATTTTTAAAGTATTTGTAGATTAAACAGTGCACTAAACATGTACTGTACATAAGAAAGGTTAAAATGGGTCTGGAATGGATTAATTCAATTCATATTATTTCTAATGGGGGGGAAATGATTAGGTTTTCAAGCAAATTGTTTCTTTTTAAATTTTTAAAAAACTGGTTTCAGAGAGGAAGAAACATCAGTGATGAGAGAGAATCATTGATTGGCTGCCTCCTGCATGACCCATGTTGGGGATCAAGCCCTTAACTAGAATCGAACCTGTAAACCTTCAATCCACAGTCCAATGCTCTATCCACTGAGCTAAACCAGCTAAGGCAGCAAATCGCTTCTTGAACAGCCTTCCAGAAGAAATTAAGTTTGAGAACCGAGGTTCCACTGTAATCCACTAAAATTTATTTTCAGATTTAGTCTCTTCTACTATTATGTCTTCAAAAGTGCTCTCAAAATTCTTGTTTATAATAAACAATTTTTTGGACCTGTTTCCTTCTTTCCTTTGATCATTATATCTAGATAAATGGCAGGAAATAAGAGAGAAACTTCATGGTAACAAAAAGTATTTCTTGAACCTCTATGAAGTGGGATGGGAACTATTCTCAGACGGTGGTTAAATCCATTTTCTGTAAAGCATTTGCTTTTCTTGGATTCTAGAGATAAAAGAAAGGCTCACACAACTACCCCAACGTCAGGAAAGCATGGCCAGTGATCTTGGTACCCTGAAAGATGACTTTATGTGGCACGAACAGGAACAAAAAAAAACTGGGTAGTTTACCAATGTCCAGATTCCTGCTTGTCTTTGCAGAGAAGTTTTGGATCCTTAAGCTGTCTTTCAGGCATTTTCAATTCTTTATCCTGTAAATTATTCCACAGAAATAACACTTGAATAAATTTAGTGTTGCTAACAATTAAGTCCCCTAAATACTTTGTGCCATTGTGCCGTTGACCAAATATAGATCAAGTTTTCCTATTTTCCACGGCATTATAAATATAGGTCTTGGCTGTAATTCTAATCCATATGAAATATGTATTTCAATCAATAACTTAGGAATTGATGACCAAACCTGACAGTGGTAGTTAAGCCTTCCTGAAGAGAGATGCTTTACTCTGTGGGCTGGGCTCGATCAATGATTCTTCTCATCATTGATGTTTCTATTTTTCTCTCCCTCTCCCTTTTTCTCTGAAATGAATATATATATATATATATATATATATATATATATATATATACACACACACACACACACACACACACATTCAAAGAAGCCAAATTAAAAATAAATAAATAAAAAACAAAAAGAAGCCAAATCACAAAAAGGTTATATACTATGTGGATCAGTTTATTAAAAAAAAAAAAAAAGGCCATCTATCTAGTAAATCACAAAATCCTATCTTCTGTAACGTAAGAGTAAATGGTTTACATTTCTCCTCTCCAACCAGAGGTTAAATAACTTAAATCACCCTAGTTAGGGTGATAGATAATAGAAATCCAATTCATGCCTTTTGCGCCAACCACACCCAAGGACAGATGAAGTTAAGGGAATCAATCTCATTTTGGAGCATCAGAATAAAGCTTATTGAAATGTTTCCCTGAGACTTTCCCTGAACTCCCAGTCTTTAAAACCCTCAAGACAAGGAAAGAGGGTTTGTTCTCCCTCCCGTGAGCATGCCGACACTTTTCCCTTTCCCCTCTTCTTCTTTTTTTAAACATATTTTTTATAAATTAATTTCAAAGAGAGGGAGAGATAGAAACATCAATGATGAGAGAGAATCATTGATCAGCTGCCTCCCTGTCGCCCCATATTGGGGATTGAGCCAGCAACTCGGACATGTGCTCTTGACTGGAATGGAACTTGGGACCCTTCAGTCCACAGGCCGAGGCTCTATCCACTGAGCCAAATCTGCTAGAGTGAGTATGATATTCTAATTAAAGGAATTTGATCACTTGAGTGGTCACAGGTTAAATGTGAAAGTCGCCATCATTACAAAAGCTAAGAGCTTTAGTCAAATTATATGCTTTTAAGTTACATATATATGTGTACTAGTAAACTATGGGTGTGAGCATATCTATGGACATTTTCACGCATCTTAATAATCTGGAACAAGAGTTATTTACTCGAGGTTTGGGATCATCTACAAATGTGTATGTTTTTCTAATGCAAAGATTCATCACTTTCATCAAATCCTTAAGGGGTTTATGGCCAAAAGGTTTACTAGTAAGAACCACTATTTTAGAGGAAAGAGGAGATTAAAATAAAAATATTATTACTTTATATATTTATGAATGCATTAAATAAAAATTACAAATAACTTCCATTTCAGCAAACAGCAAGATAAGAAATGTCCAATATTGTAAAGAGTTGTAACAGGATTAGCAAGCATGTTTAAACACTAATATAGCCCTGGCTGGGCTCAGTTGGTTGGAGCATTGTCCTGTGCACCAGAAGGTCTTGGGTTCAATTCCTGGTCAGGGTGCAAGGTTGTGGGCTCAATCCCCAGTTAGGGTGCCTATCAGAGACAACCTATTGATACTTCTCTCTCACATTGATGTTTCTCCCTCTCTTCTCCCTCTCTAAAAATTCAATTTAAATAAATAAATTAATATAAATAAAACAAGCTTATTAGGGAGGGGGAAGTTCAAACACAGACTTTAACCTAGATTGCATCCTACCAATAGACTTACTTCCACTACTTTTTCAAAAGACTTCAATCAGGTAATTTTAAGGCAATACCAAATATAAGTAGATTGCCATTCAACATAGTTCCTCAGCCAGAGCACCTCATTTTCTTATATTAGTAAGAAAAATAAATTATTCTATATGCTTTATAACAAACCGAATAAAAGAAATACTGTGGAAACTCCTTTTGTAACCAAATTTTTAACCAAAGTTAAAAAGTTAACTTCAGAGCCTGAATTTTTAAAGCCACGAGCCATCCAGAGGATTCCAAGAATAGTTCTCTAATTGCTGAAAAGCATCTTTTCCATAAATAGATTTTGGAAATAAATGATTTGAAAAATTAGCAAGTTTGAGAGTGCTATACACAAACCTTCCAAGTTATTGTACTCACCATTTGTTTTGTTACATTTAAAATGTAACTTATTTATCCATTCATTTGACAAATATTTATTGAATGCGTGTTATATGTAGGCACTGAACTAGGTGCCAGAGTTACAGTAGTAAACAAAACAGACCAAAAAAAACAAAACAAAACAAAAAAAACAGACCGAAAACTATAATAATACAACAATCTGGTTCACTATAAAGCATTCAGCTACAGAAGCATGTAGAATAAAAGCTCAGTGATCCTCATGAATACTTGCCACACACATCTCAGTTCTCCCTTTACAATAATCACTGTTGACAGTTCAATGTATTTTCTTCCAAAACTCTTCTGTTTACTTACATAGAATACTTTATAGTATAGTATTTTAAAAATAGCATTGAGACATAATGCACATACTGTATGTGTGTGTGTCTATATACTATACTACTTACTTGTGTAAAGGCAGGTTTGTGCAACCATCAGCATAATCTAGGCAAGAGAATTTTAAAAGTATAAATATATGTAATATTACATGTGTAATTGAAAAGTTCACTTATATGGATTATGGTGCTATATGGAGTATACAGTATGCACCTAAAACTTTCATTTTTGGTTAGTACTAAACCTTGATGATGTTCTCTCAACGTCAGCATAGATTCATGATTACTTTCTACAGAGAGGAATGTGACATAACTCCTCTCCCTTGTCAGGTTCCTGAGAAAAGAATGCTGAAAGACAGCCATTCGATAGGATTAATTATGGGTAACGCTGTGATTTCAATAAACAAAGAGAAGTTAGTTGATTTATAAAAAGTCTTAAAAGTTTAAAAATGAACTGTAAAAAAACTATAGAAAATATTTTAAAACACACAAAATCTGGAACATTTGAGTCTCTTGAAATAATGACATCAATAGCTAACAGTTTTTTAACCTTTATATGCAAGGCACTGTTCTAAAAACTTAACATATAGTAATTCTTTGAGTCTTCACAATTTCATAAAAAAAATGGTTATCAGACACATTTTACAGGCGTGGGGACTAAGGCACAGAGGTCTACCTCACTAATAAGCTAATAAAAAAAAAAGGCAGACTGGTTTCAGAATCCATACTCTTACCTGTTTTGATGGGCTGTGGGTGGTGAGGTGAAAAACAGGGAGAGGTTTAGGGTAAGAGTAAAGGAGGTGAAGTTGGTGAAGGGTTTAGCATAGTGGCTGGCTCCTAGTGAGCACTCACTCAATCAAATCATTACGTGCTGTCCAACCAATACCGTTTAGAAAGAATATGCCTCTACTATTAGAAAAGTAACATTTTTGTTGCCAGCCTAAGGATTGTTTGCTTAGCTGTCTTTATCTGGGGCTGCCACCATTCTGCAGGGTAATTGAAGCTGGTAGGCTTTGTTTGGGGGACCTACTAGGTGCTGAGCCCAGGTATTGCAAAGGTGATGAATGAATAAACCAGTACGATTTTGAGGCTTCATGGACAATTTCCAAAAAAGGAACCTTCAGATACCCATGGAGAGAGAGGTGGAGTCCAATCTCTCGTGACCTTATATGCCCTGTAAGAAGGGTTTTATCCTGAAGGAAATGCAGGGCCACTAAGAAGGTGAATGGAGTGCCTGGAGGGGACATTTAGGAAGCTGAGCTGAACTGTTCCAAACATTTGCAGTTCTTGCTAGTGGTTCCTTATCTTTTGATTTATGAAGTTACTTGTCTTCAAGTTTCTCAATCACAGTGGTCTCCACTGAAAATGATTTTGTATCTGAAACTTGTTTTACATGCTTAATATTGTTAAGCACCCTGTCCGTGCTAGAGCAGCTCTAGACACTTCTTTGTCAAACACCAGAGACCCGAGATAAAGCTGGACAAAAAAAAAAAAAAAAAGGATTAATTTGGAGATGCCCTAGGGGAGAATTTAAGGATAAGAAGGATCACCAGCAACTCCCTATCACAGAAGAGCTCTCCCGAGCTGGGGTGGAAGCAGAGCTAAAGCTAAGGAAAGGTTCCCCTTGGATTTGAGTGGCAACTGCCTTACAACAAGGGTTACCCTTTCAAATTCATAACAGAGAGAAAGGAAGGTGCTGGCCTTGCAAGCATGCTCAGACAGCAGCAAGGAAGTTGCAGGGTAATTCTGATTAAAACCCGGGAGGGAAGGAATCAGATAACTGCCCAAGACTAGCACTGGGGCGGGAAGGAATGGGAGATCCTAACCAGCAATGTTCTCACAGAACAGTTCCTGCATTTTTTTTACATTGGTAAGTAGTATTTGTTTATTCGCATGAACTGGCAAAAAGGGAAATATTACTGTAAATTCACACCATTTTAAAATCCCAACTATTTTGTCTTTTTACCTTTTTATTAGGAAAAATTGCAAACATGCAAAAGCAGAGAGAAGCTTGTAATGAAACCCTATGTCCCCACTGTCCATCTTCAACAGTTATCAGCTCTCATCTACACTCCTGCTTACTGGATTAGCATGCAGCCATCACTGCATCCACAATCCTCTCAGTGAGCGCCACGTTTCATAGTCAAGTTTGCCTTTGGGGAAAAAAAAAGATTTTAAAATAGAGTTTTAGAGAAAGAGGAAGGAAGGGGGAGAGAGAGAAACATCAATGTGAGAGTGAAACATTGCTTGGCTGCCTCCTGTAGACCCCTTCCCAGGGACTGAACCTGAAACCTGAGCGTGTGCCCTGACCAGGAATTGAACCGGCAACATTTTGGTGTACACAACACCCAACCAGCTGAGCCAGGGACAAGATTCAAGCTTGCCTTTTTTATCCCACCTCTTCTGTCACTCAGCCCCATCCTCTCAGGGAAGTAATCTGAAGACAGGAAGGAGACAGACTGGAGGAGACAAGGGAACCGTCTCCAATGACATCCCAAACTGGCTGAAAGGGAGAGAGGAAAGCCATGGAAATCAGGGAAAGGTAAGAAGGGGGGCAAAGATGCATCTGGGGACTTTGGCCTCTCCCTAACCCCTTCCAGGTGGGAGCACAGGGAACCTGACAGGCAGGATGGAGCCTTTGAATGGTGAAGGATTCCAAGCCTAGGAGGGCGGAGAGGGGAAAAGGATAGCTTCTGAGGTGGAGCAGTTAAGATCTGCGGCCAACTGTCTCTCTGGCTCATGGTCTGAAGGGCACATTCTCCTCAGCTGTGAAGAGCTGTGGAGGCAGAGGAAGCAGGCACTGGCTGAGAAGACACATTGCCAGAACCATCCACGCGTTGTGCTAAGGATATATAGTATTTGACTGACCTCAACCTGAGTTGATTTACTGCAACCTGGTAAGCAAATTTCTAGAACTATGTGTCCCGTCTGCCTCCCCTGTTTAACTTCTGAGACATGGTGGCTATTTGCACACTAAACACACCTACATATCCAGTCATCAGTTAATAAAAGCCAGAAAATGCCATGGGTTGACTGGATGGGCACTGAGCCATGGCTTCCCTATCACACTGTATTAAAAAGTGAAAAGTGAGCAGAAATGTGTTCCTTAACCCTCTGGCCAGATTCTAACCGATGGAGTTGGAAAGATGAATCTAAGAAAGTTGTTTTTAATCCATAGCTTATGAAGCCGAAAATGACACACACAAAAACAGACCTTAAAAAAAACAACAACCTTCTTTGTCACCTATTTCATACTTTTACTCAATCAAAACAGTGCTCCTAAATTTGGCATCCTCCAACTTTGCTTTGAATATTTTTCTAAAGGTATCTTGGCTTTCCCCTCTGCCTTTCGTTTTGACAGTCAGGGGGTTTCCTGATCATAACTTGAATTTTTCTCTCAAGTTTTTCTAAATTTCCCCTCCCCTCACTTTTCAATGGTCAGAATATCTTAAAAAAAAAAAAAAGGCTATTAATGCTTTTAGAAGTCAAACTGCAAATGGCACAAATGTCCTGCCTCAGTTCCTGCTATACACAGTTTCACACCTAATATACGTTGATGAATTAGTCTCATATTCTCAATTTTGCCCTAGCCAGTTTGGCTCAGGATAGAGTGTCGGCCTGCAAACCCAGGAAGGGTCCTGGGTTTGATTCTGGTCAAGGGCATGTACCTTGGTTGCAGGCTCCTCCCTGGCCGCGGGCCTAGTTGGGGCGTGTACGGGAGGCAACCAGTTGATGTGTTTTTCTCACATCCATGTTTCTGTCTTTCCCTCTCTTGCTCTCTAAAAATCAATGAAAAAATATCTTCTGGTGAGGATTTAAAAAAAAAATTATCAATTTCTACTCTAAGCGTAGATATCAAGGCCTTTTTTTTTTTTTTATTTAACTCTTGCCCTTTCCCTGGGGGAGAGGGGATGATAATGAGGTAATGGGGGAATATTAATGCAAAATTTTGCTCTTTTTGAGGAATTGCTAAGCTGTTTGGTTAAAGAAGATGCTGATATTATAGCGATGAAATACCAGTAATAGTATTTTCAGTTTAAATAATGCTCTGCAGTTTTTCAGGTCTGTTCACATTCATTTGATCTAAGATAATCCCTGATGTAGATATCTTCATTTCCCACAGAAAGAAACTGAAGCTTGGGATTGTTAAATGTTTTAACTAGGATCTCCCAGGTCATCCAGCCCACTCCAGATCTTAACTCTCACCTGTAGGCTAATCATTTCCAAATCTATTTCAGATCCCAGACCTCTGCCCTGCAAAAGCCAAACATCTACTCTAATAAAAGAGTAATATGGAGCCCTGACCGGTTTGGCTCAGTGGATAGAGCGTCGGCCTGCAGATTGAAAGGTCCCAGGTTCAATTCCAGTCAAGGGCATGTACCTTGGTTGCGGGCGCATCCCCAGTGGGGAGTGTGCAGGAGGAAGCTGATCAATGTTTCTCTCTCATCAGTGTTTCTGGCTCTCTATCCCTCTCCCTTCCCCCCTGTAAAAATCAATAAAATATATTTTAAAAAAAGAGTAATATGGAAATTAACCGTCTCTCTGAGACACCTAAGTCATGCCCACCAGCCAAGCCACACCCACCAGCCAATAAGAGGGGTTGTAGGCAAATTAACCCAGCCAAGATGGAGGCTGGCAGTCATGGAGTGAGCAGTGGCGGGGGTGGCCCGTCAGAGTGTGGTGTGAACCTGTGCGACCTGGACAAGGTCCTCGAGACCCTGGAGTTCTTCAAGCTGCTGGGGCCAGACTACGGGCTGGCTCTGAGGCAGGCGTCTTGCTTCCCATGGAGCCTCTGGATGGGTTCCCTGTCGACGGCCCTGCAGGGGGCCCCCGGAGCTGGAGCCCGGGCTCTTTGAGGTGCTGGTGGTGATGCGGGAAAGCCTACCATACCCCAAGCCCCAGGCTGTTCTGCGACCAAGAAGCCATCCCTGGCTGCAAGAGGGCACAGGCTGGGCTGAAGGATCCCCCTGCATGCACAAATTTTTGTGCACCAGGCCCCTAGTCTATACTAATAAAAGGGTAATATGCTAATTAGACTGGATAGACCAGATAGGCTGGATGTCATCCAGACGTCATTCCAGATGTCCTTCCTGACAAAGCCAGGGGCATGGCCAGCCTGCAAACCTCTGGTGGCCCCTTGCCCACACTGGTCCTGCCCCCCAGCGGGAACTCTCACCCCAATCTGGGGGGTGTGTGTGGCCGGCCTGCAAACAGCCATCAGCCCCTGACCCAGGCTGGCCAGGCACCCCAGCAGGACCCCCTTCCCTGAAGGGGCTGTGGCCAGTCTGCAAACAGTTCTCAGCCTCTCATCCAGGCTGGCCACATACCCCAGCAGGGACCCCCACCCTGATCCGGGACATCCTTCAGGGCAAACCAGCCATCCCCCACCCATGCACCAGGCCTCTATCCTACCTAATAATAGACAAACATGTAAACTGACCGTCCCTTTGCTACGCTCACCAGCCAATCAGGAGAGTATGCAAATTAACTCAACAAAGATGGCGGTTAATTTGCATATGTAGACACAAAGTAGAGGAATGGTAGTGGTGAAGACTGAAGGCTCCAGCTGGAGCAAAGATCTGGGTCCTGGGTGCCAGTGAAAAACCAGTGCCATCAGCCAGGGGAAGGGAAGGCCTATTGCACAAATCTCTTTGTGCAATGGGCATCTAGTCCTATCTAATAAAAGAGTAATATGCAAATTAGGTGTCACTCCGTGACAAAGATGGCCGCCCCATAGCTACAAGATGGAAGCACACATACCACATTCTATCTAATAAAAGAGTAATATGCAAATTAGGAATCACTGTCACAAAGATGGCCGCCCCCATAGCCACAAGATGGAGGCGCCCATACCACCTTCTATCTAATAAAAGAGTAATATGCAAATTAGGAATCACTGTCACAAAGATGGCCGCCCCCATAGCCACAAGATGGAAGCACACATACCACCTTCTATCTAATAAAAGAGTAATATGCAAATTAGGAATCACTGTCACAAAGATGGCTGCTCCCATAGCCACAAGATGGAGGCACCCAGTCCGGCTCATCTTCGCCACTGACGTGGTCAGGCCTGTTAGCCAGGCAGGTGGCAGGGGAGGCGGGGGGCCCAAGGGGCAGAACAGGCAATCAGAGGGGGCTCAGGGTCCCCTGCCCAGGCCAGAGGCCTTCTCCAGAGGCCTCAGGCCTAGGCAGGGGCAAGGACAGAGATCACAGAGGCCTGGGTTCAGCAGAGACAGCCATTGGAGGAACAGGGGTGGAGCCTGTGATCAGAGGGGGCAGTATCGGAGCCTGCGATCACAGGGGTGTGGGCACCAGTGGAGCCGGCAAAGCAGGGGTCTGAGGGTCCCCTACCCAGGCCTGCAGCCTTGGCCAGAGGCTTCCAGTGGGGCAAGGGCAGAGCCGGCGATGGCAGGGGGCAGGATCAGAGCCAGTGATTGCAGAGGCCTGGGTTCTGTGAAGTCGGCGATCAGAGGGTTCTGGGGGTCCCCTGCCCAGGTCTATATCCTTGGCCAGAGGTTACAGGCCTGGGCAGGGGTGGAGCTGGGATTGGAGGGGCAGAGATGGAGCCAGTGATGGGAGTGAACTACAGAGGAAACACCTTTTCTAACCGCTCATTGGCTAAGCTCCCTCTATGCCACTGGTAATATTCTTAGTAACTTGGGTAATAAGAATCCAAAAAGGTGATCTACGGTTTTTCCACCACACTCCTGGAGAAAAAAAATGAAGGTCCACTGCTGGAGGGCTAAGAAATGTCATATCCTGCCCTAGCCAGTTTGGCCCAGTGCATAATGCCTCAGCCTGCCGACTGCAGGGTGTGGGTTCAATTCTGACCAAGGGCATGTACCCAGGTTGCAGGCTTCTCCCTGGCTGGGGCCCAGGTCAGGGCTCATGCAGGAGGTAACCAATCAAAGTGTTCCTCTCACTTGGATGTTTCTCTGTGTTTTTCTCTTCTCTTCCACATTCTCTGAAAATCAATGGAAACATATCCTCAAGTGAGGATAAAAAAGAAAGAAAGGTCATATCCTATGAAAGACACATCTTGAAAATGCCTCAAGAAAGTTGTCATTTCTTTATAGTGAAGGGACTGGAGTCTATGTTGATGAAAACACCTTGATGGCTGTGGTGACTGGCAGTGGCTGTAGCAGCGGGGTGATGGGGCTGGTGGCTTTCCCTGATTAGCCTGGTCACCTCCCACAAGGGGAGGACAGACTGTGGCTTAGGCCCACTCCCCAAGGGGAGCAGGAAGCAGGCCTAAGCCATCAGTAGGACACCTCCTGAGTGCTCCCACTATGTGAGAGGGGGCAGGTTAGGCTGAGGAATGCTCCCCTAGTGCACGAATTTCGTGCACTGAGCACCTAGTCCTATATAATAAAAGGATAATATGCAAATTAACCCTAGCAGAAGAACCATTGGGAATGACTGGTCACTATGACACACACTGACCAGCAGGAGGCAGATGTTAAATGCAGGAGCTGCCCCCTGGTGGTCAGTGCACTCCCACAGGGGGAGCTCTGCTTAGCCAAAAGCCAGGCTGATGGCTGCCAGTACAGTGGTGGTAGTGGGGGCCTCTCCTGCCTCCTCAGCATCGCTAAGGATGTCCTACTGCAGCTTAGGCCTGCTCCCCACTGGCAAGTGAACATCTTCCAAGGGCTCCCAGGCAGCCAGAGGGATGTCTGACTGCCACCTTAGGCCCAATCCCCAAGGGAGGGGGCCTAAGCCAGCAGGTGGACATCCTTCGAGGGTTCCCAGACTACGAGAAGGCACAGGTCAGGCTGAGGGACAGCCCCCGCCCCCCGCCAGTGCACAAATTTTGTGCATTGGGCCTCTAGTGTATTATCAATAGATAATGAAAAATTATTTCATTAGCTCAGTTCATGAACACAAAAAGTAATGAATCCTGCTTACTGATCGAGGCTGATGTCCACTATATCTACTAGGATGTAGTCTGACCTAGAATATTCTTTTTCCTGAGTGTTGTGATTCCAAGAACATATGTGCCAGAAAAGAGACTAACCTGGATTGTGCAGCCTTTTACTTTAGGCTGTGAAGACAAAGCTGTAAACTTTGTTACATGGTGTGGACTTTTTTGTTTCCCTACCTCCCAAGCTACGCCTGGGCCTTTTCCTAAAATCAAATTCATCTTACTGAGCCATTGCAGGCCACTACAGTTCACCACCTAGTGCTGCCTTGTGAAAGCTGGCAGCAGCATCACATCATCTGAAGTACAATTCCAGCACCATATCCTGCACCAGCCTCCCACCCTCCCCATTTTACCTGCAATCGTCATTCTTTATTTTTTAAAGTATATTTTTATGTTTTCAGAGAGGAAGGGAGAGGGAGAGTGAGATAGAAACATCAATGATGAGAGAGCATCATTGATTAGCTTCCTCCTGCACGCCCCTTACTGGGGACTGAGCATGCAACCTGGGCATGTGCCCTGAGAGGGAATCAAACTGTGGCCTCCTGATTCATAGATGGACACTCAACCACTGAGCCACACTGGCTGAGCTATAATTGTCATTCTTGATCTCACTCTTAGCTGGTAGCTATGCTGGTGCAGTGGAGGAGGAGTTCCAGAATCTACAGGCACCTTAGTTCATATGCTGTCACTAACTGAGCTATCCTGAGCAATTTAGTCGATCTATCTGTGTTGCTTCTTGACTGTGAATAAAGAACATCGACAGATGTTGTCAGGATCAAATGAGAAAATTCAAGTGAAAGAACTTTCTTTTCTTTTTTTTTTTACTTTAGAGAGAGAAAGAGAGAGAGAGAAAACCTTGTCGTGAGAGAAAAACATGGATCGGCCTGCCCCCTGCATACCCCTTAACTGGGGATCAAGCCTACAACCCAGGCATCATGTGCCCTGACCAGGAATAGAACTCATGACCTTTTGGTGCATGGGACAACGCTCACCCAACTGAGCTACATTGTCCAGGGCATAAAAATACTTTCAAAATAAAATTTTGTGCACTGGGTTGCTAGTAATAGTAATAGAACTAGAGGCCCAGTGCACAAAATTCATGCACTGGATGGGGCAGGGGAGGTCCCTCAGTCTGGCCTGTGCCCTCTCAAATTCTGGGACCCCTCGGGGGATGTCTGCCTGTTGGCTAGGCCAGATCCCCTGGGCCTAAGCCAGCACTCAGACATCCCTCTCGTGGTCTGGGGCTCTTGCAGTCCAGGACCCCTTGCTCCTTACCGCCTGCCAACTGCAGAGGTGGGAGAGGCTCTCACCACCACTGTTGCACTCACCAGCTGTGAGCCCGGCTTCTGGCTGAGCAGGAGCAGGGGAGGAGAACTGCTCAACCAGAAGCTGGCTTGCTGCTTCTTAGCGCTGGCCTTACCCTCCCCCACGCCCCTCCCGCCTCCGACCCCAGTACTGGTGAGTGGGGCGAGGGTTAGATTGGGGGCTGGGCAGGCCAGGGGAGGGGCTGTGGGAGTTTGAGGTACCATGGTTGCACCCTGTCCAACCTCTTTGGAGGTGCTTGGACTGTGTAGCCCCCTCTCCCATTGCCTCTGCAGAAGGAGGGGTGTCAGGACCACCATGGCTGGCCTGGCAGCACAGGCTCGCTGACCCCACCCCCTGCCCACTGGTCATTCAGGAAGGTCATTCTTGCCTTGGCCCTTGCAGTTCGGTTTTGTCTGGAATGTTATCTGGAAGGACATTCGGCTGGCTAGTCTAATCAGCATATTAACTCTTTATTATATAGAATACCTAAAGTACTGCCAATAGCAATCATAGACCTAAAGAAAAAGAGTGCATCATTGTGTTCCTCATCTTTATCTGCTGTAGCCCATCAGTCACCTGGGCTTGTTGCTTCTCTCTCTGAAATGACTGTTCAACATGGCATTTCCTTTCCACACTTTGTTACCATTTCAGTTCTGGCCTTGCAGAGTCCATTATCTCCACTGCCTCAGCTTCTTCACCGGACTCTTAGCTGGCCAATTCTTACTCTAATGCAGTTGACCCTCAGTTCCAGATTAGCTGCCCAAACCCATACCTCCAGAGCCTCCCCAGGATTCACATCCTCAGCTAGATTTGCAAGAACTTTTAAATTTAGCCTACCCTCTTGTCCAATCTCTCTGCTCTTCTTCACAGGGAATGACTGTGGGCTGCCTTTTAAAACCCGGAAAGTTATCATCCACAATTTACATAGTTACATGAATGTAAGTGGCATGTGTAAATGAAGAAAGGGCCTGCTCCATAGATGATTGACTAAGGAGCTGGGAGTTACCCAAAGCTCCAATCAAAACCTGGGAGCAATATCAGGGAAGTAGGATTTAAAAGGTGATTGTAGGCCCCAGCTGGTTTGGCTCAGTGAATAGAGGGTAGGCTTGTGGACCAAAGGGTCTCGGGTTTGATTCTGATCAAAGGCATGTACCTTGATTCAGGCTCCTCCCTGGCCCGGGCCCTGGTTGGGGCGTATGCAGGAGGCAACCAATCATGTTTCTTTCACATCAGTGTTTCTCTGTCTTTCCCTCTTTCTTCCACTCTCCAATCAATGAAAGAATATCCTCAGGTGAGGATTAACAAAAACACACAAACAAACAAAAAAAACCCAAACAACAACAACAACAAAAAACCAACACAAAAAGGATTGGTGAATAAAGGTATATTTGTAACTTAAAAAAAATAGTAATAAAAATAAGAAGTGATTGTAGGAGATGGGGGTGATGTGGCTGCAGGTGCCTCATCCTGGTTGGGGCCACCACCACCATGCTGGTGACAGTGGAGCTGCCCACTCTCAAGGATCTGAAAGTGCAGGAGGTGAAGGTCAGTTCTGCTGGGCTTAAAGCTGCATGCATCACTATGGAGCTCAGTGTGACAGACCCAACAAGGAGTTCTGCTGAGCTGCTGGGAAGAGAAAGACCCGCAGTAGTGTTCAGAGCAAGGCAAGTTTGTCAACAAGTACTTCTGGGTTCTTCAGGCAGATAAATTATCACCGTGAAAGTCTTCTACGGAATACTAGACCTGCATGGATTATTCCATCCTGCAGCTATTTTATTGCTGTTGTAAAGGGCAGGCAGTTTTAAGAGTGTGTGCTAGCCCTGGCTGGTTTGGCTCAGTGGATAGAGCTTTGGCATGTGGACTGAAGGGTCCTGCGTTCAATTCCAGTCAAGGACACATACCTTGGTTGCAGGTCCGTTTCCCAGGCCCCAGTAGGACACATGCAGGAGGCAACCAATTGATGTATCTCTCATCACATCAATAGTTCTCTCTTTCTCTCCCTTCCACTCTCTCTAAAATTCAGTGGGGGAAAAATATCTTCTGGTGAGGATTTAAAAAGTGTGTGTGCCGAACCATCTGGGCTGGGTGTGACCTGACCTGGGAGAGCTGACCAAGGTCACCAAAGTGAAAACAGACCTACCATTACCAGTTAACCCCTGTCACTTCAAGATCCAGACCAGAGCCCAGCTCTGAGGTAGAAGGGGATCTGAAGCCTCCGAACATGGCAGTTGCCTTTTCTTCTGGACTGTGTAAAGAAGGGTCCATGGCTCACTCTCAGGCATGTGCCCAGACAACAAGGCATGAAAATTCACATGTGGTTTGTAGAGACTGATTTAGAGTTCTTTCTGGAATCATAAACATTAACAGAAAAGTTAATTATGTGACTTGGTTATTCTATACCATTTCCTGGCCATTAAAAAATTTAAAGGAAGAAAAGTGATTGTAATTTAGGATGTAGAAGCAAATAAGGAAGCTGGTTTAGAGAAAAAGTATGACTAGAAGGGCTGGCAAAAGAAACCTCAGGAACAAGCAGCAGTGGACAACCATCTGTTAAGTAACCAGAATATCTAGCCATGTCTGTTGATAGGGGAACTGATAGTCCGGCGCTGACACCAATGAACACTGTAGTCAGCCATCAATCCCTTCACTAGGTCATGATCCCAGAGCAGCCTCCTAGAAGCTCAGTTCTCATGAATGGGCCCTGGTCAGCCAGGCTGGCTGCTGTTGTATTTTCCCCTGGAAGTCAATGCGTTGTCTACATGGGTGACTTAGTCTTGCTGAGCTTGGTTAAAGAGCAGCCACTGCTGAGAAATGAAGCCACATCCACTCCAACAATAATAATTAACAAAAAAATAAATAAATCAAATTCCTAAACCAGAGGAAGAGCTTCAGGACCATGCAGGAGTGACCTCACAGTGGACAGTGTGCTCACCTCTTGGGCACAGTCCCTGCATCACTTTGCACTGAGGTCACCACTGTAAAACCACATGGCAACACTCTTTTCATCTGTATTCCAATGTCTCCTTATCTACCCCATCCTTTGGGTCTCTCTAGTCATCTTTCTCTTGCTCTAGGAAATCTCTTCCACTGTCCCTCCTGTTTTCCTCCTATTTCCCTAGAATCATCTGCTTTAGGAATCATCCCACACGAAATGCTCTGATATGCTGGGCACATGCCCATTGTAACACTACAACAGATATCTGCACGTGGGTTCAGATGTCGACACTTGGATGTAATACAGATGACTCAAACTTAATTTGGGCAATACTGAATTTACTTTTCCCTCCTTATGCCAGTCAATGGTGCCATCATCCAAACAAGACAAAACAGACCCGGGAGTGATCCTAAACCTCTTTTTTATTCATGCCTTCCACCTAACCAGTCACCAGATCTCATCTCTCTCCCTATGGGTCCCTCACATTCGTCTGCTGTGCCTCTCACCACAGGCCCTCGATATTGCTCATCTAGACTGTAATGGTAGTATTCTAACTGGTCTCCTTGCACTACTCCTGTTCTTCTCAAATACATCCTCCGTGCTAATGCTAAAATGACCTTTTTGGAGTACAACTCTGTCCATGTTATTCTCCTGCTTGAAACAGCTCAGTGGATCCCCTACCTATGGGATAAATCCAAATGGGCCATTATGTTGCACAAATGCACTGATGATTGGGTCCCTGGCTTCTTTTGCAGCCTCGTCTCTTATTTCTCCCCGTTACCTAGGGTATACCAGCCTTTTCTTACCTAGGTCACATGGCTTCATTCTTCCTTGCCTTTCCCTATATCTGGAATTTCTTCTTGACCATCCCAACCCTCCACATTCTCTTGGAGAATTGTTCATTCTTTAGATCCACCACAAGTGTCACCTCCTCTGAGAAGCTCATGGTGACCCAATGAAGCAGAATTGATCATGCTTTATTTTGTGAGGCCATTGTGCTGTTATTAAACTCTACAAAATCCAATACCTTGATTTGTTTCCTGGATCTTCTCTCTTTTTTTATAAATATAAATATAAATATAAATATAAATATAAATATAAATATAAATATAAATATAAATATAAATATAAATATAAATATAAATATAAATATAAATATAAATATAAATATAAATATAAATATAAATATAAATATAAATATAAATATAAATATAAATATAAATATAAATATAAATATAAATATAAATATAAATATAATTTTTTAAAATAAATATAAATATTATTGATTTTTTACAGAGAGGAAGGGAGAGGATAGAGAGTTAGAAACATCAATGAGAGAGAAACATCAATCAGCTGCCTCCTGCACACCCCCTACTAGGGATGTGCCCACAACCAAGGTACATGCCCTTGACTGGAATTGAACCTGGGTCCTTTCAGTCTGCAGGCCAACACTCCATCCACTGAGCCAACCAGTCAGGGCTGGACCCTCTCTTTTATCGTGACTTCCTGGAGGCAGGAATAGAATCTTACTTTTGTATTAACAGCACCTGGCAAAGTACCTGGCTCAGGGCAATGACCTTACAAAGGTTTGTTACATGATTGGTAACAAGGAACCCATTGGCTTGCATTGCTTCTGGTTTTGCCACTTGCCAGTTTTCACCTCTCTAAACGTCTATTTCCTCAATTGCAAAATTGGAATAATTGCAGTAGGTGTAAAGATCAAATGAGATAATAAATGTAAACAGCTCAGTACCCAGGACTTATAACTCAATAAATGTTAGTCATTGCTATTATTATCCCTCAGGGGCCTAGTATAATTTTTAAAAATACTCCATGTAACTTTTCTAACCAGTTGATCCCACTGATGTCACTCTATCAACTACTGAAATACTTTCTATAGTATTCATTTTAAAATTTAAAATCACTTAAAGCAGAGATGCACCTACACATACATTCATATTGCCTATCTCCTGACTAATTTTTTAACTTTAGAGAACTGGGATGCATCTTATACTTTGTAGTAGGCAGAATTCCGTGATAACACCACAAGACACTCATCCTTGTAGCAAGCACCTCGGCCCCATCTGAATATGGTAGAATCTGTGAATGTGACATCACTCCTGTGATTGTTAGGTGGCACAGCTGACTTCAAGAAAGTGAGATTACCTAGGTGAGCCTGACCTAACCACAATGAATCATTAAAAGTAGAGTTTTCTCTGGCTAGAAGCAGAAAAGGAAGTCAGAGATTCAAAGCACATGACAGACTGGACATACCCTTGCTGGCTTGAACATGGATAAGATCTGAAAGCAGCCTTTGGGACCAGAGAGCAACAGCTTCCTGACAATATGCAAGGAATGGGAATCTCAGGTACGTGGTTGCAAGAAACTGAATTCTGCCGATGAAATGAATGCTGGAAAGTGTATTTTCCCCAGAGTCTCCAGACAGGAGCTAAGTTTGGCCAACACCTGGATTTCAACTTCATGACACCTTGAGTAGAGATCTGGCTATGCCTAGCTGGACTTTGAACCTGCAGAACTGTGAGCTGCTATGTGGGTGATGTTTGAAGCTTCTGTTTGTGATAAGTTTTGCAGCAATAGAAAACTAATACTTTTTAATACTTTTTAAGTATTGAGCAAAAATTATTTAACATCATACTCAATAAATATTCATTGAGAAAACATTAATAATTGAAATAACTTTGCCACCAGTAAGGTTAAAATATCAATTGGCCTTCTCTATCAAAATAAAATCAAAATTTTTAACAAAGATTTTAATTTGAATAGCATTTGTCAAGTTCATATACATATTTGTTAAATTGCTTAGAACACATTATATTCCAGAAGCAACGTTGTATGTTTGTAAAATATATATTTTTTTATTGATTTTAGAGAGGAAGGGAAGAGGGAGAGAGAGAGAGAAACATCAAGTGATGAGAATTCTTCTGCATGTCGCACAACCAGGCATTTGCCTTGACTGGGAATCGAACCGTGATCTCCTGGTTCATAGGTTGATGATCAACCACTGAGCCATACCAGAAGCAACATTTTTATAAAACATGAAAAGGATTACTTGAAGCAGAAATGCACCTAGACATACATTTCAGGAAGATTAAAAATGGCAGTGAAGTGGATGCCACATGGATATTACTGAAACTAAAATTACAACTAAAATACAGAAAAACTTCCTGAATAGACATACATTTCACATATCCAGGGGCTGTATTTTAGTTTTAGGGCATCAAACATCAGTTCATAGCATATTTACAAACTAAGGTAATCCTCAAACACATTGACAGGGAAAATTTGTTTGCATACTAATAAATTGCCACTACAAAGAAGGGTTCCATATAGCAATATTTCCATATCAGTGCAGAAGGCCCTCATAAACAATTCTTCATTTTCCCCCAAAATACTTTATTACAGAAATAAGGCAAATGCTATGTAAGACATAACCCCTAGGGAGTCACAGTTCATGTTACCTACTAAAAACTCAGAGAACTCATGAAGTGAATCTGTTGAGTTAATTTTTTTAACACAGCATTTCCCATATGTATTTACCAAAAACCTTTGCTTTGAGAAGCAGACTGACATCTTACAGGAATGCCATTTGGCAAATGCTGACCTGAACAAGTTCCTCACTTCCCCAGACCAAGAATCAAATCAAAATATTAGTAGGGAAAGGAATGCTTCAGAAATTGAATTAATTAAAGATATTCAGGAGTCAGAAAAGTGCTCTCTCTTCTCCTAGTGGCTATAGCAACTTTTCACTATATTTTGTCAATAAATTAGAAAACATATCCACATCAGTAATGCACAAATAGGTATGTCATATCACTAAAACTATTCTAGAAATTTCCTTTGGCTATTAATTTTGCTGTGTAAGTATTTTGTTAATATAGTTGTTGAATATTGTTTCCAAATTAGGTGAAACAAGGTAGTTTCTGTCATCTAATACCTTACAATTTAATGCAGAGAATGCTTCGGACTGACAAATTCTTTAAGAAAAGATATTTTTAGCCAATGTTAATTGCTAGGGAGGAGATAGAAAAATAGAATCAGATTTTTAGGCTAGGATTCTTGTGCTTTTAAATACTATAAATGCTAGAAGAAATTTCATGTATAAAATATGAAAGTAAATATTTTTAATTGAATTTGAAATAGAGCTGTGATGTACTTCCAAAAAGGAGAATAGCCTCAGGATCCTATCAAAATTTTTTTAAATGTTTATTTATTGATTTTAGAGACAGAGAGGAAGGAGGGAAGGAGGGAGAGAGGGAGGGGGATATATTGAGAGAAGGGGGAGAGAGGGAGAGAGGGAGAGAGAGAGATACCAATTTGTAGTTCTACTCACTGGCACAACAAAGTACTTTTTTAAAAAAATTAAATCTTTATTGTTCAGACTATTACTCTTGTTACTCTTTTTTCCCTCCATAGCTCCCTTCAACCCAGTTCCCACCCCACCCTCTGCCCTTAGCCCCCCTGCCATTGTCCTCATCCGTAGGTGTACGATTTTTGTCCAGCCTCTTCTCGCACCCCCTTCCCCCGCCCCGAGAATTGTCAGTTCACTCCCTTTCTATGCCCCTGATTCTATTATATTCACCAGTTTATTCTGTTAATCAGATTATTTATTCACTTGATTTTTAGATTCACTTGTTGATAGATATGTCTTTGTTGTTCATAATTTTTATCTTTAACTTTTTCTTCTTCCTCTTCTTAAACGATACCTTTCAGCATTTCATATAATACTGGTTGGGTGGTGATGAACTACTTTAGCCTTTTCTTATCTATGAAGCTCTTTATATGACCTTCAATTCTGAATGATAGCTTTGCTGGGTAAAGTAATCTTGGTTATAGGTTCCTGCTATTCATCACTGTGAATATTTCTTGCCACTCCCTTCTGGCCTGCATAGTTTCTGTTGAGAAATCAGCTGACAATCTTATGGGTGCCCCCTTGTAGGTAACTAACTGTTTTTCTCTTGATGCTTTTAAGATTCTCCCCTTGTCTTTTGCTCTTGGCATTTTAATTATGATGTGTCTTGGTGTGGTCCTCTTTGGATACCTCTTGTTTGGGGTTATCTGCACTTCCTGGACTTGTAAATCTATTTCTTTTACCAGGTAGGGGAAGTTTTCTGTCATTATTTCTTCAAATAGGTTTTCAATATCTTGTTCTCTCTCTTCTTCTAGCACCCCTGTGATTCAGATGTTGGTATGCTTAAAGTTGTCCCAGAGGCTCCTTATACTATCTTCATATTTTTGGATTCTTTTTTCTTTTTGCTTATCCACTTGGGTGTTTTTTGCTTCTTTGTATTTCAAATCTTTGACTTGATTCTTGCCATCCTCTAGTCTGATGTTGGATCTCTGTATATTATTCTTTATTTCAGTCAGTATATGCTTAATTTCTAGTTGGTCCTTTTTCATATCCTGGAGGGTCTCACTAGATTGAGGGTCTCACTAAATTTACTGGCGGATTCTAGAAAATTCTTGAAAAACCTTATAACTGTGGTTTTGAACTCTATATCCAGTCATTTGCTTTCCTCCATTTCTGCCATTTGTGACCTGTTTCTCCACATTTTGGCTGCTTTCCTATGTTAATAGAGTGGCTTTCCATGCTAGGTGCCCTATAGGGCCCAGTGGCTCAGCCTCCCCAATTACCCGAGGTAGACACTCTTGGTGCACCCCTTTGTGGGCTTTGTGCACAGTCTTGTAGTTAAGCCTTGACTGTTGTAGTTATCACTGGGAAGAATTAACCTCTAGGCCAATTGGATGCGAGAATCAGCTGTGTCTATGGTGGGAGAACTTCTATGCTTGAGATACCCTTATGGGGCAAGACTTGCTTCACAGGGGCTTTGGCACTCACTGAGTCTGCCCTCTGAGTGTGTCCCTTATGGATCTGAGGAGTTGTAATCTGGATGGCCCCACTCTGATCACTGGGTACACTGGCTCTTGGATCTCTAAGGAGGTGCTAATTTAGCATCTGCCTGAGGCTACCCAGCAGTAGCTATGGAGACATCTGCAGATTCCTCTTCTTTATTTGGGGTTTGGAGGTGCCCAGCTGTGAAGCAATGCAAGCTGCTATGGGGCCTTGGGCCTTCTTTTGGACTTTCTGGGTCTCTCTGACCCAGCTGCAGTTTGTTAGGTAATTTTAGATTGCAAAGGGCTAGGCTATTCATATGCAAAAGCCTCTGCACATAGCTGGGGTGGGGTGGGGTCTTTCGGAATCAACAGGGCAGAGCAAACAGCTATTGCTGATCCTCAGCCCTGTCCTAAGAGGCCTCAGGTCTCAGTGTCCTGCGGTAATCGCTGCAAGCACCTCTGAGAGAAAGCCACCCTGGAGTTCCACCCGATGCCAGACAGTTCAGTTTCTCCCCGTATGAGTCTGGGTCCCTAGAGACTCTCCCGGAACTGGAGTTCAGAGCAGTCGGGATCTTGTGCCTCACTCCCGATTGAAAAAGACAACCGCGTGCTCAGATGCCAGCCCTTTCCATACGACTCCATACCTCGCACTTTACTTCCGCACCTCCTCTGAGTCTCAGCGTGCTTTTCTCTTTCCTTCTAGTTGTAGAATTTCCATTCAGCCAGCCTTCCTGTGGTTCTGGATGATGTCCATTTTGTCTTTTAATTTTATTTTTGAAGTGGTTGTGCAAGGCAGCAATTTCAGGTGTTTACCTATGCTGTCATCTTGGTTTTCTCCACAAAGTACTTTCATTGGTTGCTTCTTGTATGTGTGCTGACTGAGGATGGAACCCCCAACCTTTGCATATTGGGACAACACTCTAACCAACTGAGGTACCTGGCCAGGGCCCCTATGGAAATATGAGCAGGCTTCATTAAAGCACAGATTGCAGGACACCATCCCCAGAGTCTCTGACACAGAGGTCTGGGCTGAGACTCAATAATATGCATTTCTAACAACTTCCTATTTTGAGAACCACTGAGAATCTAGTCCTTGGAAAAGTTTCATAGGGGCACCAATTTCTGTGATCCTTTTTGGCTCTGCAGCTCTGTGTTTTGGGATTTTGTGATATAGGAGACCCTTCTTCTGGCTCTGCATCTCAAACCCTGTGTAGTTCTCTCCATGGGCATTTCTGCACACAAAAGCACAACCAGAATGCTTGGAGAATAAAGGTGGAAGACAAAAACTTAGTTTTATAGCTGATTGGCAGAATTTACAGAAGAGAAAGCTGGAACATGTAACTACAGATCCTTACTCATCTTTACTCTAATCTCCTTCCAGTAACTGGAAAATGCAGAGTTGACTTTAGTGTAATTAGAGAATGCCCACAAGTCTGAAGTTACTATATAACAACATCCATTTCCCATTTCCCTCTGTGTTGTTTAATAGCCTGTGATTTTAAGACCCAATTTAGAATCAGCCACAAAAGGATTCTAGCAGAGCGGTCAAGAGCAGGAACTTCTGGAATCAGATGGGTTCTAGTCCTCGCTGTCTTCTAGTTGCTAAAGAATGCTGGAGGAGTTCTTTAATGTCTCTTAACTCAGTTCCATTTCCTGTAAAATAAGAAATAGTACCTTCTACATTGTTGTTAGGTGCCAATAAGAAAACGCACAAGGAGCACTTAGCACAGTGCTAGGAACAGAGTAAAAGTTAACAAATCGCACACAACACTGATGCTAACAGAAATTCCATGCAAATCCTAAAACAAATGTAAATTCATTTCAATGCTTGAGAAGCAAGAATTATGCTATAATACTTGTCAATGAAACAGCTAGAGATGTCACATTAACTTAGATGCCACACTTATGGGCTACCTTTAATAAGTACCAAATACTATCTTACCTAATAATAGACATTCATGTAAATTGACTATCCCAGCCCTAACCGGTTTGGCTCAGTGGATAGGGCATCTGCCTGCGGACTGAAAGGTCCCAGGTTCGATTCCGGTCAAGGGCATGTACCTTGGTTGCGGGCACATCCCCAGGAGGGGATGTGCGAGAGGCAGCTGATCGATGTTTCTCTTTCATTGATGTTTCTAACTCTCTATCTCTCTCCCTTCCTCTCTGTAAAAAAAAAATCAATAAAATATATTTGAAAAATAAAATAAAATAAAATAAAATAAATTGACTGTCTCTTCGCTACGCTCACCAGTCAATCAGGAGAGTATGCAAATTAATCCCACAAAGCTGGCAGTTAATTTGCATATGTAGGCATAAAGTGGAGGAGCGGGAGCAGCTTTGACCAAAGGCTCCGGCCCAAGCAGTGAAGACCAGAGGCTCCGGGGCCCAAGCGGCCAAGACCATCCAGCCTGGGTCCCACGTGCCAGAGAAAACTGGTGCCAGCAGCCAGGGGAAGGGAAGGCTTATTGCATGAATCTCTTCGTGCAACGGGCTTCTAGTCCTATACAATAAAAGGCTAATATGGAAATAGACCAAGTTGTGGAACAACCAGGACCAAACAACTGGTCACTATGATGTGCACTGACCATCAGGGGTCGTGCACAAAACATGGCGGGCATTGGTTGCAGAAGGATGGTAAAGCAGGTGAGCAGGGATGCCAGACCAAGACAGGGCTGGCTACTGGTCGCTGTCATTGGGGTGAGCCTCTGTTGGTTATTGAAACTTCTTTGTTCCCACGTGCCACAGTCCTGCCTGTCACTTGCACCTGCTACTGCTGCTGGCCCCACTCGCACCCGCTGGAGCCACTGCTCGCACCCACTGCTGGTGCCCAGCACTGGTCCTGATCCCTCGGTGCCATCAGTGGGTGTGAGTGGCGACTGCTGGCCTCAATCATCCTTCAGGGCTTCTCCACCTCCCTCTGCCTCTGAGGGGCAATTGGGGTTGGCAGCCTCCACTCGCACATGCTGCCGGCACCCGGCACCGATCCTGATCGCTCAGTGCTGTCAGTGGGTGAGAGTGGCGGCTGCTGGCCCCAATCGCCCCTCAGGGCTTCTCCACCTCCCCTTGCTCCTGAGGGGTGATTGGGGCAGTAGCCACTGCTTGCACCCATGGACGGAGCTTGCCCTGCTCACACCCACTGCTGGCACCAGCCCTAATCTCTCTGTGCCATCAGCAGGTGCTAGTGGGGCTGGTGCCGTCAGTGTGTGGGAGCAGCAGTGGGAGTAGGGCTGCTGGCAGAAAGGGTACCAGGGGCCGCAGCTGGAGGGGCCAGATGGAGGAGTGGAGGATGGGCCAAGACCCATTCCTGTGCTCCCCACAGCCTCGTGGCCCATAGTTCCTTTCAAGGTGCACAAATTTGTGCACTGGGCCCCTAGTTTTATATAATAAAAGCCTAATATGCTAAGTGTCCAGTCATCCATTCAACTAATCAAAGCATAATATGCTAATGATGTGCTAAGTTTGTTCAACTGCTCGCTATGACATGCGCTGACCACCAGGGGGCAGACAATCAATGCAGGAGCTGCTCCTTCATGGTCAGTGCACTCCCACAGGGGGAGCACCAGTCAGCCAGAAGCCAGGAGCCTCTCCCACCTCCATGGCAGCACTAAGGATGCCTGACTGATGTGTTAGGCCGGCTCCCCACGGGGATCCAGGACTATGAGAGGGCGCAGGTCAGGCTGAGGGACCCCCCCAACCCAAGTGCATGAATTTTGTACACCAGGCCTCTGGTCAAATATAAGACCTCTGATTCTAAGATGCATTGAGAAAAAATGCTATCAATTAAACTATGAGATGATGGGTGTTTTTTTTATCACTTAAATGTTTAATTTATACTTTTAAAAGCCACTCTTTTACACTTAGATTTTAAAAAACATTTACTACTCTTTTGCATGCATAAAAAAAGTGAAATATAGGCAAAATACACTGATTTAAAATATTTACAGAGCCCTCGAATTCTGAATCTATTGTTTGACTCAGAGTCCATGTCACTATTATTCACTCAGTGCTATCTCTTGTCCCATTAAGGGCACTGATGATATAACCTTTCTTAAGAGAATCCACAAGTACCAAAGGCTCCTGGGGCTCAGCTCTTTGGAGTCTATTTTTAATTTTTCCTTTGAGACTACTGCCCAGCACATGAGGACTTACCATTTTCTTGACTCTCTTTCCCATAAACATTTGGTTCCTAGGGGTTAAAAGAGTGCTTCATTCTTCCTTCTGAGACTTTATTGAAGCAATTGACACCCATTTTCCAGGTCTAATCACTGGTGCTTTTGATGTTCATGAACATGCAGGCAATGACAAGTGTGGCCTGGTGGGCAGATTATGGGACGTTCTCAATTAGAAGATGTATCTTGAGCTCAGATGTTGGAAGTAAGTCAATCAACCTCTGAATGTGGATCCTTGCTGGAGTTCAGCTCTGGTCATTTGCAGAAAACCAATGGCCTTTGCATGCACCTATTTGCTTTCCATAACAGCTTTATTGAGATAAAATTCACACACCATACAATTTATGGTATAAAATTCTATGGTTTTTAGTATATTCACAGAGAATTCCAATAAATTAATTTTAGAACTTCATAACTCCCAAAATAAATTCTGGATCCATTAGCATCTAATAGTCCACCTCCCCCTCCCCTGCATCTTCTAGCCCTTCCAACAATTGATCACTTTTCATCTTCACAGATTTGCCTATTCTGGATATTTCATATAAATGAGATTAATAATATGTGACCTTTTATCACTGGCTTCTTTTCACTTATCACAATGTTTTTATTCATGCTGCAGTATGTATCATTTCTTCATACACTTTTATTGTTGAACTAGAGGCCTGGTGCACAAAAATTTGTGCACTCAGGGGAGAAGGGGAGCCTTCAGGGGATGTCAACCTGCTGGTTTAGGCCCACTCCCTGGGGGATCGGGCCTAAGCTGGCAGTCAGACATCCCTCTGGCAGCCCAGGAGCCCTCGGGGGATGTTCACTTGCCAGCAGGGAGCAGGCCTAAGCTGCAGTTGGACATCCTTAGCATTGCCTCTCCCGTCTCCACCACTGTGCTGGCAGCCATCAGCCTGGCTTGTGGCTTAGCAGAGCTCCCCCTGTGGGAGCGCACTGACCACCAGGGGGCATCCTCTGAATTAAGTTTCTGCCCCCTGGTGGTCAGTGTGTGTCATAGTGACCAGTCATTCCCAATAGTTCTGCTGTTAGGGTCAATTTGCATAGTACCCTTTTATTATATGGGACAGAGGCCTGGTGCACAGGTGGGGGTCAGCTGGTTTGCCCTAAAAGGTGTCCAAGATCAGGGTGTGGGGTCCCTGCTGGGGTGCCTGGCCAGCCTGGGTAAGGGGCTAAGGGCTGTTTGCAGGCTGGCCACAGCTCCCATTGACCCAAGGTCCCAGCAAGCCTGGCTGGAAGCAGGTTTCTGGGGTTTATTTATCTTCTATAATTGAAACTGTGTTGCCTTGAGTGGAGGCCACAGCCTGCCTAGGCAGGCAGTTTCTTCCATTGCTGGTGCAGCAAAGCCTCCTGTTTACTTCAGCTCCGTGGTTGCTGGCCACCATCTTGACTGGGTTAATTTGCATACACCCACTCTAATTGGCTGGTGGGCATGGCTTGGCTGGTGGGCATGGCTTAGGTATAACAGAGTGAAGGTTAATTTGCATATTACTCTTTTATTAGATTAGATAATAATCAATCACATTGCCCTGGCGAACGTTTCTGAGTGTTTAGAGTATCAGCCCAAACTCTGAAGGGTCATGAGTTTGATTCTCAGTCAAAGGCAACTACCTGGATTGCAGGTTTGATCCCAGGCCCCAGTCAGAAGATAACCAATGGATATGTCTCTCTCACATTTCTGTTTCTCTCTCTCCCCCTTCCCTTTCACTCTCTCTAAAAATCAATGAGAAAAATATCCTTGAGTGAGGATTAGCAAAAAAATAAAATAAAGATGTCATCATGTTTAAAAAAAATCAATTGTATGGATATACCACATTTTATCCATCTAAGCATTTAAGCATTCCATGGACACTTGGAATGCTCCAACTTTTTGGTTATTATGAATAATGCTGCTTGTGAACATTCAAGTCCAAGTTTTTGAGTAGATGTATGTTTCATTTCACTTGTGCACATAGCTAGGAGCAGAACTGCTGGGTTATTTGACAACTGTTTAATTGAAGAACTGAGAGCCTATTTTCCAAAGCAGCTGTACCATTTTACAATCCTACCAGCAATACATGAGGGTTCCCATTTCTCCATCTCTTTATCAACATTTTTAATGTCTTTTTTATTATGGCTATTCTAATGGGTGTGAACTAAAAACTTATTGTAACCATTACATTTATTTTGAAAGTATTTTTATGCCCTGGACAATGTAGCTCTGTTGGTTGAGCGTTGTCCCATGCACCAAAAGGTCATCAGTTCTATTCCTGGTCAGGGCACATGATGCCCAGGTTGTAGGCTTGATCCCCAGTAAAAGGGTATGCAGGGGGCAGGCCGATCCATGTTTTTCTCTCACAACAAGGTTTTCTCTCTCTTCCTCTCTCTAAAGTAAAAAAAAAAGTTCTTTCACTTGAATTTTCTCATTTGATCCTGACAACATCTGTCGATGTTCTTTATTCACAGTTAAGAAGCAACACAGATAGATCGACTAAATTGCTCAGGATAGCTCAGTTAGTGACAGCATATGAACTAAGATGCCTGTAGATTCTGGAACTCCTCCTCCACTGCACCAGCATAGCTACCAGCTAAGAGTGAGATCAAGAATGACAATTATAGCTCAGCCAGTGTGGCTCAGTGGTTGAGTGTCCATCTATGAATCAGGAGGTCACAGTTTGATTCTCTATCAGGGCACATGCCCAGGTTGCAGGCTCAGTCCCCAGTAGGGGGTGTGCAGGAGGAAGCCAATCAATGATGCTTTCTCATCATTGATGTTTCTATCTCACTCTTCCTCTCCCTTCCTCTCTGAAAATATAAAAATATACTTTAAAAAATAAAGAATGACGATTGCAGGTAAAATGGGAAGGATGGGAGGCTGGTGCAGGACATAGTCCTGGCATTGTACTTTAGATGATGTGATGCTGTTGCCAGCTTTCACAAGGCAGCACTAGGTGGTGAACTGTACTGGCCTGCAAGTATCCATCAGTAAGATGAATTTGATTTTAGGAAAAGGCCCAGGCGTAGCTTGGGAGGTAGGGAAACAAAAAAGTCCACACCATGTAACAAAGTTTACAGCTTTGTCTTCACAGCCTAAAATAAAAGACAATCCATGTTAGTCTCTTTTCTGGCACATCTGTTCTTAGAATCATAACATTGAGGAAGAAGAATATTCTAGGTCAGACTACATCCTAGTAGATATAGTGGACATCAGGCTCGATCAGTAAGCAGGATTCATTACTTTTTGTGTTCATGAACTGAGCTAAAGAAATAATTTTTCATTATCTATTCATAATACACTAGAGGCCCAATGCACAAAATTTTTGCACTGGGGGAGGGGGAGGCCGTCCCTCAGCCTGGCCTGTGCCCTCTTGCAGTCTGGGACTCCTCGAAGGATGTCCACCTGCTGGGTTAGGCCCACTCCCTGGGGGATTTGGCCTAAGCTGGCAGTCAGACATCCCTCTGGCAGTCCGGGAGCCCTCGGAGGATGTCCACTTGCCAGTGGAGAGCAAGCCTAAGCTGCAGTCGGACATCCTTAGCACTGCTGAGGAGGAGGGAGAGGCTTCCATCAGCACTGCTGTACTGGCAGCTGGCAGCCTGGCTTGTGGCTGAGCAGAGCTCCCCCTGTGGGAGTGCACTGATCACCACGGGGCAGCTCCTGCATTGAGCATCTGCCCTCTGGTGCTCAGTGTGTGTCATATTGACCAGTCATTCCCAGTGGTTCTGCTGTTAGGATTAATTTGCATATTACCCTTTTATTATGTTGGAGAGCTGGTTTTGGTCTGACAGCAGAACAACTAGTCGCTATGATGTTCACTCACCACCAGGGGGCAGACACGTACTCAATGCAGGAGCTGCCCCTTGGTGGTCAGTGTGCTCCCACAGGGGGAGTGCCACACAGCCAGAAGCCAGGTTCATGGCTGGCGAGCACAGTGGTGGCAGTGAGAGCATCTCTTGCCTCTGCAGTAACAGTAAGGATGTCCGACTGCTGGCTTAGGCTTGCTCCCACAGGCCTAAGCCAGCAGTCAGACATCCCCTAAGGGCTTCTGGACTGCGAGAAGGTGCAGGCTGGGCTGAGGGACGTCTCCCCGAGTGCATGAGTTTCATGTACCAGGCCTCTAGTCTAACATAATATTCTAAAAACTTTCTACTTTTATGGTTTTCATAGATATTTTAGTGACTATATAATATTCTGTCCTAATCTGCTAAGCCTTTTCCTATGCTCAACAGTTACATCTCCATGATAAGGTCATTTGCTCCTTTTTATTATTTCACTAGGGGCCCGGTGCACAAAAATTTGTGCACTCGAGGTGGAGGGAGTCCCTCAGCCCGGCCTGTGCCCTCTCACAGTCTGGGACCCCTCAGTGGATGTCCTATGATGGCCCCAGTCTGCCAGGCGCCTTTTGTGTGTGTGTGTGTGTGTGTGTGTGTGTGTGTGTGACCACTGGGGACCTGCCCCCAGCCACATCTGAGGCTCGGAGCAGTCCTCCTGTGTGTGTCTACCTGCTGGGGGCCTGCCCCAGGAACACCATCAAGGCTTTGGAGCAGGCACCCCCTCTATGTTGATCTCTCAGACTCTTGCCCTCCCCTGCATGTTGTTCTCTTTTTTGAGCTGTGGCCAGGGCTGGGTGCGGCCTGCCTCCCAAGCTTGCCTACTGCCCATCTTCCTCCAGCCACCAGAAAGCAGGGAAAACCCTGCCTCGTGGTCAGGCCAGCCTTTTCCTGCTCCCTGATCCTCAGAAGGGACCTGGGAAGCCGCCAAGCAGGCCGCCAACTCTTTCCCACTCACCCGGTGCCTTCCTTTCCCACTTCCTGGTGCCGCCAAGGGGTCTGGGGAGCTGCCAAGCAGGACCCCGGCCCCTGCAGCCTTGCTTTCCCGCTCCACGATGCCCCGCAAAGGGCCTGGGCAGCCACCAAGCAGGCCATCAGCCCCTTGCCGCCTCTTACCCGCTTCCCGGTGCCCTCCAACCCTGCCGCCTGTTTCCCATCACGGGTCCTGGGTCCTGCGCTGTCCCGCCCTGCAGCCGCTCTGTGCACTCGGGAGGTCCCTCAGCCCGGCCTGTGCCCTCTCGCAGTCTGGGACCCCTCGGGGGATGCCCACCTGCTGGCGTGCCTGACCAGCCTG